>KN050046.1:45619-108397 GCA_000743315.1 Lignosus rhinocerotis TM02 | reverse complement strand
GTGTGCTACTTTCCTGATGTCGTCCTTGGCGCATCCGAAGCGAGAGCAGCCGACAACTAACACTGGGCAGACTTCTGGAAGAGACAGACGGAGTGTGAATGAGAAGCATCCCTTAAAGAAGGGCGGGTATGTGTTCGTTGACGTACACAGTCGTGCCGTGCTTCGCGTGGATCCTCTCCGCCAAATGGGGACTTAGTACTCAAGTCCGGTCAACTTGCTCCGTATCACTTGGTCCAGATGGTGGTCGACGTGTAGGGGGTTTCAATGTGGTCATTCAGAGATGGCAGACAGCATGCAGAGTACTTGTTAGCGATGATATGACCCAAGCATCGCGACTGCAATGTTTTAGTGCCAGTGCTTACTTGCTTTGCGTTGGCAACTTGACTTCTTGCTTGACTTGCGCAAGGCGAAGCAGCACAATTTACTTCGTTTCCTTGAGAATGCCACCGGATATATCCCCGTATATCAGCAGAATCATCTCGCTAAGCTGAAGCCCCCATGATGCCAGTGTTTTTGTACAGCCATCAGGCCAGCAAGCTGCAGGAGGTAGTATAGCATCACGACAGATTGAGCGCCTGGGTCCTGGGACCGTGCTGTACCTTTTCGTCAGCCTTCTCTTCTCATATGGGCGGTCCTCTCATCCCTCACCACCCTGGCACCATCCGTTTCGAGTTTCCTCCCATTAAGATGTATGACCATGTCTCTGTATATCTCTTACGTTTATCAAGTATTCGCTGTACGCCATTCATGGTGGTAAGAGTCTTCCCGCCGAAGTTTAACGAGTCGTGGAGATCATTGACTCTCTGTGGCCACGTAGTACGTACTATTCCTATGATTCCATCCTACCAACACTTGAACAGAGGCTCCCATCTTCCTGGCATTTGATTTGGCACAGTGCTCAAATCGAGGTCTCTCACCTCCCTAGTCGTGTTACGTCAACTTCTGTGGACACTCAAGGATAATGCCCTCAACACGCGTCTCCATTTTGGATATCTTCGTGAATATGTGAGGCCTTGATATAGGCTCGTCCCCCTCCGATTAAGTACAAGCGGGAAGGTGGAGGGTACCAAAACGGCTGGGCTAACTGGTCGCCCTTCTGGGGGTCCCCCGGCACTCAGCGTGGGAATATGGACTTAGGAGAGCTGAGCAAGTGCCAAGCTCACGCCTCCTCCTCCTCCTCCCGTCGCCCTATTTTGGAAGGCGCGATCAGGCTTGCGATCGGACTGGCTGGCGAGTCTAACCTTGATATATAACATGAGCTCTCGACCTTAAAAACGGAAAAACGATAACCCAACTTTCCTTCCCACTCGCATCCCAGTCTGCTTCCCCGAAGTTGCCCATCCGCTGAACTCCCCCCCGTTTCGAGACCATGAGCAGTTTTCTGAGGACCCTGGACCAAGTGTTGGGCAGAACTTATGACTACATCATTATTGGTGGCGGCACTGCCGGCCTCGTCCTTGCAGCCCGCCTATCCGACGACCCGACTAAATTAGTGCTCGTACTCGAAGCCGGCGGGGCCCACCTCGACGATCCTATGATTTGTGAGTGTGTTTCTCCGACTCCTATTCAATCTCCATCATCATTGTCCGTCCTGTCACTTTGTTCCTCCCCATCATACTTGAATGCCCACAAGTCGAGGTCTATGTACCGGCAGAACGATGTTCGGAAGCCCTGATATGCGAGAGAGACTTCGACTGTCTGATACGAGCTGTCATGCGAGCGCGGTAGCTCATGGGCATCCGTAGACATGCCCGCCAGCTACGGCAAAGTCTTCACGAACAAAGAGTATGATCACGCTTTCATGACGGTGAGCTTATGGCTATGGTGCGCCTCTCTGACCACTTCTCACATGCACACGTTCGCGCCCGTGTTGCGTTTTGCTGCCCCGAGCTCAGGTACCCCAGAAGCATGCCGAAAACACTTCCTTCTTCTGGCCAAGGTACGTGCGTCCGCCTTTGCGGATCTCACCATCACCTCTCGCACTTCGGTGTCTTGGGTGGGCCAGTGAGCGCCCAGGCTCCCGTGCTCAGCCTCCCCGAGCGGGAATTACGGGATGCTGTGTTGGAAATTTGAGCCGTCGGTAACTGATGGCGCACTCTGTTTTTGCAGAGGAAAAGGTTTGGGAGGTTCGTCCGGCGTGAACTTTTACCTTTGGAACCGCCCAGCCGTGGAAGATATTGATGGTGCGTCTAGCGGCACCCTGTATTCAATAACCAGTGTAGTCCAGTGTCCAGTGTCCACAGGACATGCGGATGATGTGATACGTACTCACTCTTTGGACAGCTTGGGAGCGGCTGGGCAACCCCGGTTGGAATTGGAAGAATTTCCTGAAGTACTCTATCAAATGCGAAACGTGCGTACGCGTCTCCTTCCATCATCGCGTTGATACACTCTCTCGCACTCCATCTCCGCGCCCAGTAACGCCTAGCGAGAATGAGCTTATGCGATCGCGAATGTTCGGCTCTCGTGGACGCCGTCGGGTCTTTGTTCGCCTACCCATTGTCATTGTTATCCCCGTTATCATCACCAATCGTGCAGTGCGAGATGCGACGTTATCGACACGGAGAGCTGACGACCCCTTGGCAGATTTATACCTGCCTCCGAGGAGGCCGCGAAGGCCGAACGTCTTACCTACGACCCGAAGGTGCACGGCACGGATGGTACGTATTCCATTCTCACGTTAGCTCATCCTACCAATGAGAGCAATTAATGATATCAATTCTTCAAACGTTCGCTTTCTGTAGGCCCGATCGTTCTAGGGTTCCCGAATCTGCGTCCAGGATGGGACGTCGCGCTTCAGGATACGCTCGAGGCGCTTGGAATTCCCCGCCTCGTTGACGGGGTACGTCTCACATACTCCAGTTCCTTCTCAAATCCCGCGTTGCAAACGTCCCTCGAAATGTGTGACTGTTGATGACGACCGCTCACCCGCGTTTTTTTGTGGATCACAGCAAGCAGGCAAACGCGTCGGCTCGGCGATGGATCTCGCGACCGTTGACCCACGCACGAACAGGCGTACCACATCTGTCGTGAGTATCTTCACCTTGAGCGTATAACGCCACATAAGACCACGATCCATCCCCATGTGTGATCTTCTCGTGCTGTAGGCATACCTCGAGCAGGCGGGCACGCGCTCGAACCTCAACATTCTTGTGAACGCGCCTGTAGCGCGTATCCTCTCCATCCCTGGAGAGGGCTTCGTCGCGAACGGCGTCGAATTTCTGTTCGATGGTCAGAGGCACACGGTCTCGATCTCAGAGAGCGGTGAGGTCATTTTGTCTGCCGGGTCAGTCAGTCCTCTTCTCTCCACATCAACGTTCTGTCTTCCTTGTTGAGGACTATGATGCTGATACTGGCCTACTCGATGGCATGAACAGAGCGATCCAGTCGCCCCAGGTCCTCGAGCTGTCTGGAATCGGTGATCCGAAGATCTTGAGTGCGCTGGGTATTGAAACCAAAGTTGACCTCCCTGCTGTCGGGACGAACGTCCAGGACCACCTCTTCGCGGGCATCGCCTATGGTAGGACCTATGATCTGCAGAAGCTCTATTGTTGCACTGACGTTGCGGGACACGACAGAGCTCAAGGAGCCCAAGAAGTTCAACACAATCGATCCGCTGCTCGACCCCGCCGTCGCAGCAGAACAAGTCAAGCTCTAGTACGTCCGCTTATCGATCCCTCCCTCGCTCTCACAACTTCACTGATCGACTAAAACTCCAACTTCAACCTCGAAATGCAACACCCAACAACATACAACGTACACCATACACTCGCACAGCGAGGAAGGCAAGGGCCTGCTCACGATCGGCATCGTCGGGATCGCCATGGCCCCGCTTTCATCAATCTCCCCACGCGCAGCCGAAATCGAGGCGCACCTCCCCGAGGGCGGAGATGCTCCCGGGCTCGCCGAGCAACGCGCGGAGCAGGCGATGCGTCTCAAGGAGGGCGCGGCAAACGTCGAGTTCGTCACCATACCTGGGTTCTACAGCTTCCCCAGTGCGTATCGCATGTTCAGGAGGCAGTGCAACAGCGCTGATGAACGGCGGGATTCCGCTATGCAGATCCCTCGACCCCTGGCATGAAGTACGTCTCGCTGTGCACGACCCTCAACCGGCCGTGGTCCCGGGGGACGATCCATGCGGGCTCGACGGATCCGCTCGAATCTCCCGTGATTGACCCGCATTACTTCGAGGAGGACATCGGTTCGTACTGTCCCTCCTCTCCTCGCATCCCTCCAATAACCTCATGATCATCGCTATCCATACCGAACCCCTCCCCCCACACACGCACAACTACCCCCTAGACCGCCTCACGTACATTGAGCAAGTGAAGTTCGCGCGCACGAAGATCGCGCAGACTGCGCCCTTCGCCGCGCTCCTCGGCCGCGAAGTGAATCCGGGCCCGGAGGTGCAGACAGACGAGGAGATCTCGCTCTGGCTCAAGATGTACCTGACGACCGTACACCACACCTCGTCCTCGTGCTCGATGCTCCCGCGCGACAAGGGCGGGGTCGTCGACCCGCAGCTGCGCGTGTACGGCACGCAGAAGCTGAGAGTCGTCGATCTGAGCGTTGTGCCGCTCATTCCGTCCACACATACGCAAAGTATTGTGTATGCGGTTGCGGAACAGGCGGCTGATATAATCAAGGGAGTCTTCAGAGCTTGAGTGTCGTGACGTTTGAGTTGGGTGCGAGGGAATGGTTGAATGCAGAGTGGGTGAATTGTATCGGGATTCATGTACAAGCTATCTACCACGACGACAGAATGGATTTATCAAGATACCATCGTACAATAAGAACACAAACCCGATGTTTTATATAGTACTTACAGCTAGATGACCAGCGCACAGTGATGACACTGGTATCACTTACTGATGCTTTCATGCTTCAACAGGGCCCTTCAACCGTAGACCCAACCCGATGCAATCCATATCCATCATCGGGACTTCGTACAATTTTACATAATGTTCATAACGAGTGACAACTATATGATCAGTATAGCACAGCGAAAACGAGCGGAAGGGGATGCGTCCGAACAAGCTCGTGAACAGTGAAGGAGCCAAAGGATAGGCCGTATTGAGGTTGGAGGAAGAACGTGATGAGAATGGCCGCGGCGTCACCTGGCGCAGAGGGCATCGCCCCGTTCTTACCATCTTTGCCGCCATTGTTACCATCCGAGGAGGTTCCTGCACGAGCGCGGGGAAGGAGACGAACATAGTCAGTCAAACTGAACAACGCGGACGAGATATTGACGTACTTGATACGGTCGGGGCGGCGCGCTGGGCGAGAATGTACACCGGTGCCATCGTGTGTGCGGCAGGGATAATCGGCTGTGGGAATAATACAGGTCGAGTTCCCATCCAGCTCCGTGTCAGCAACCGCCCAAATTGATGCCAGTGGTGAAGATGGGAGGTACATGCGGACGCGTCAAGAACACGAAGACCCTTGACGCGCTTGACAGTGAGATCGGGGTTCAGTCAAGAACACGAAGACCCTTGACCCCCTTGACAGTGAGATCGTGGTTCAGCGCGCCCTTGGCGTCGCCGCGCTTGCCCATCGCGACCGTGGAGGAGACGTGGTTCACGACGAGTGCGTTCTCGCGGACGTACGCGTCGATGGCATTGTCGATATTTGTAGCGTAATATGGACTAGATGAGACGCTCTATCAACTATTGCCTGTGTTTAACTCAATTGTTCATACACACCTGATCCCAGCCTCGATTAACAAGACCTTGGTGTTTGAGTCTTCTGAGAGACGGTTGGCGAGAGCACCTTCTGCAGCCCCACCGCCAACAATGATGTAGTCGTAGGTGTTGCTCGATAGCTGCCTGGCAGCATCGTCTGCATTCTAAGGAGTGCAGCGAGACTGCTTTAGTGAACCAGGGAGAGCAGCAGGACCACTGCCGCAACCGAGTGGTAGAACATGGCGTAGAGCTAAGTCCCATAGTCGGACCATGTCTTCCATCAGCATCGAGTATGAGGGGTTCATACTTCATAGGGCAAATCCTCCATCCAGGCGTTCATGGCGTTGAAGAGTGAGCAGGTCCCAGGATAATCCCATGTGCGCCTAAGCTCGGGTCCCTACCTCAGGCTTTCACCGCCCAGCTTGCACGTTTCGAATGACTTACTGCAATGTGGTCTCGTCCCGCCGCCCATCATTCGGTTATTCACTCGCAGAGACTCTATACCTTGAATGTAAGTCTGACCTCAAATCAAGTTTGAGCGTGGCAGCGACTTTTAGTACGAGGGACAGCGCAGAGTTGCACCCACAGGCTGATGAGAATTGCATTATCCAGGATACCAGTACATCACTCACTTAGGCGAAGAATGAGCTCGATAGGCACAGTGGCAACGTGCACGTCAATGCGTCCCTATTTTTTGCTCTCCCCATATAGTAACCCGTTGTTACGGCAGGAATGCGTACATACTGAGGGATCTCACCCTGTGGTGCTATGTGGTTGATAGCCACTTCTCCAGCTTTGAGCGCGCCATTTGTCGCCCAGGGGACTCCGTTGTATGTTCGGAGGCTCATTATCGCAAGTCGAGGAGTAACTCAGGGGCAGTATCCAACAATCGAAACCTGAAGCTGATGACGAGGAACGCAGGTTGACGTCGTGTTAGAGGTGCTGTAAAGGGAACTAGTCTATTCGTAGAATTTTTCCACGTATATGTAGAAAGTCAGAAGAGTCAGTACAAATCAAAACAGAGAGAGTACCCAGATCGTGAGATGAGAGGGCGCAGTAACTACCAAGGTCGGTAGTAGCGAGTGTTCTGGTCCGAATCTTTCCCAGCCAGGCTCCAGGCATCCAGGGTGGTCTATCCACACTGTGACAGATATTTGAAGACGGAGAATGCTCGACTGTGACGCTGATCCCGATAGGCGTACTTGATTTGCGGGATATGAATGTAGCGGTGTTCCTCCGTTGATGAGCCTCGCGCGGCTAGGCACGGGTATCGACCTTGAATCAGACCTTCCTCCTTCGATTGAACGTTGCGTTCGATTTAATAGGGCTGCTCAATTCTCGTGGACGCTGGACGCTGGACGCGTTGGAAGGCAATTGATGGGAGTGATGGGTGCAAGCGAGGGTAGCCGAAAAGGAGAGGAAACACATATTCTAGGGCATTAACGAGTATCCATTCGAAGTCCGAAGCTTATGTCTCTAATAGATCTCCGCATGATTGACTCGTGAGTAGGCTTCAAGTGAGCTCGGAGGGACAATGCGGACTTCCTCCTCTACTACTTCTTTCACGCCCATGCCTATGCAGACCTGAGCCAGTACCTAGTACGAGGCATGTAGAAGAATAAGTATGGGAATGCACAGATTTCATAATAGATGACGACGATCTTGCGGACTCCGAGTCTGATCCCCAGGAGGAAGAGATGATAAACCATAAACCAACAGTACTAGTATGTATGCTAGGGTTACACTCGGGTGATGGGGAATGAACCTCACTCGGCTATTCTCGCTTGTACCCATCACTCACAGCGATTGCCTTCCAACGCGTCCAGCGTCCAGCGTCCACGAGAATTGAGCAGCCCTATTAAATCGAACGCAACGTTCAATCGAAGGAGGAAGGTCTGATTCAAGGTCGATACCCGTGCCTAGCCGCGCGAGGCTCATCAACGGAGGAACACCGCTACATTCATATCCCGCAAATCAAGTACGCCTATCGGGATCAGCGTCACAGTCGAGCATTCTCCGTCTTCAAATATCTGTCACAGTGTGGTTGCAGCATAACACACATGCACAGCATCATGAGGACTCATCGGGACTGAGAAAGCCCTTGCGAGTAGTGGTGTCTGCGGAATATCATAGCTAGACGACGCTCA
The DNA here is from genome assembly GCA_000743315.1 of Lignosus rhinocerotis TM02. NCBI lineage: Eukaryota > Fungi > Basidiomycota > Agaricomycetes > Polyporales > Polyporaceae > Lignosus > Lignosus rhinocerus. The sequence continues at coordinate 100,569 of KN050046.1, read as the reverse complement.
GAACACAAGTCATAGAGCGATATTGATGGGACATTACACCATGGCACCGTGGGAGATGAGCTGAAGATTATATTACTCGAGTCAGGATGTGTAGCCCATTAGGCAACGATAACGATTTGTGTCAGTCCAAGACATGAAGTCGGGAGGGTTAGTTGTGACGTTCCATAAAATCAGTTCTACACAAAGGTAGAGTGTCATAAAGTGCGGTCCAGACGGGTACCAACAAGTTACGCAAGGGTGCGTCAGCATCGACGCTGATATCTACAGTCCAAACCTTTCACTGCGCCGCCTTGATCAAGTCCGCCGCCTTCTCCGCAATACCATACAGCGTGCTCGACAGATGCCCGCTAATCTGCAGCGGCATCACCGACGCGTCAACCACGCGTAAATTCGTCGTATCATACACTTTCAGATGGGCGTCGACAACACCACCAAGGCTGCGCTTCATCATCGCAGCGGTGCCGATAGGGTGCGAGACCGCTGCGAAGCCGCCTGAAGTGCCCGACTTGACGATCCACTTCTTCCAGTCTGCGTCAGAGCCGCCGGTGCCGTTGTCGGGGACGACGAAGAGTCCGGGAATGGTTTCGCCAAGTGGGGAGCGGAGAGTGCTGCAAGGTGCATTGAATAGCGGAGAAGGGCGAGGTGGGAGAGTAACCATACGCGAAGGTGGTAGCATGGCAAGATTCAGTAAATCAAAGATTACCATAGTGCGATGCAATCCGTATGACGCACCTTAGCGGGGGGGAGGAGAGGATCTTCCGAGAAAGACGGGCACCGGCAATTTGCACGTCAAGATCCCAGTCGACGCTGAAGAAGTTCACGTTCACGGCAGGCTTCTTAAAAGGGTCGTTGGACTGCGGAATCGTGCGAATGTGTGAGTCATTCGTACGTCCGTGTATAGTATACAGCCGGCTGTCTCACTTTGATGGTAACGTTGCCCCTGCTGAAAGGAAGCAGCTGCCACATATCAATGCCAAGATCGCTGCGCACAGATAGACTTCACTCAACACAGCCCCTCGTGTCATGTAGTGCGAAAACGCCACTCACTCAGGAAAACCGCTGTCGAAGAACATCTCTACAACAGGCGCTAGATGCAACACATTCCTCAGTACTCACAAAGTCACGCCGGAAGACGTGGAGAGCTCACCTTCGTTGTCAATGATCAGTCCAGCTTGGATCTGGAAGATATGCTGCAGCGCGTCTTCCGAAAGCGCGTTCCCGCTCTGCGACTGTGCCCACTGCGAGAGCGACGATCGGACCTTTTGAATCGATGCGTCCGCTTTACTCCCAAACAGCTGCCGGATGTTCGGGAACGCGATAGCGTCAGTCGGGCCGCGTCCCCCTTTATCAAAGCCGTTCCCCCGCGCACCCAGCGAGTTCATAGTCTGCTCTTGAAGATTCTTTCCGACGGTCTTGAGGTCTACGACGGTCGCAATCCCGAGCGGTCCTAGAACGTTCGAGTCTCCGACGCCGGAGAGTTGCAGCAGAGCCGGCGTCTAGAAAGACTGAAGTTAGCAAACCTTCAACGACACGACAAAGTAGAAGATTGTCGAAACCAGGGACGCGAGGCGTACCTGGATCGCACCAGCCGCAAGAATGACTTCTTTCCGCGCAAACGCCTTCATCCGTGACCCGGAGCGGTCGGCTTTGGCGAACTCCACGCCAGTCGCGACATGGGGAGCGCTCGAATCGCTCCGGAAGAGAACCTTCGTCACCTGAATAGAGCAGACAGGACAGTTAGGTCCCAAGACGCTAAAGCGACAGCATATCATGACAAGCTCACTTGATGCTGGATGAGGACGGTCCAGCCCTTGCGTTTGCTCTCAACAGGGGTGTAGTATGCTTGAATCGAAGAGGAGCGGTGATCGCTGTCGTGCCAGTTCAAGCTCTGAGTAATACGACGATGTCATCTCCCGTATGGTTCCTCGTTTCGCGAGAGTACTTACTAAGGGAGTGATTGAGACGCAGTTCGGTGTGCCGCCGTTTAAATCTTTAAAATGATCGATGCCGGTCACATTCACCATCGTGTCGACGAACTTCTTCATCTGTGGACCGCCGTACATTGCATCGGGATATGTTACTTGCACCGGCCCACTTGTGCCATGGTATGACGCGATCGAGGCGGCGCCCTTGTCTTGCTGTTGTGCATTCGGTGCTGAAAATGTCTCCGCCTGTGTGACAGGTTATAGTAATCAGGACCCCAGAACCATACGAGACGTTTTAAAAGACTGACCTTCTTCATGTAAGAGAACATACCGTCCCAATTCCAACCGACGGACGCCTCACTAGATTCGAGGAGCGCTGACCACGCGTCATACTGCGCGTTGAGCCCACGCGTCCAATGCCCGCCATTGATAGAGGTGCTCCCACCCAGTGTCTTTCCCCTGAGACGGCGCCGTCAGCCATTCTACTCCGAGTAGGCATCCAACTGGGGATGCTACCACTCACCCGTGTATAACCTTCCCAGACTCCGTGGGCCACGCCCAATCCAACGGCCCCCCAAAAGCCTGGCTATACTTGTAGATGTCGTAGACTTGCTGGTCTGACCGGTCGTCTCCCCCCGCCTCGACAAGCAAGACCTTCAAGGAAGAGTTCTCTGCGAGGCGCGCGGCAACTGTGACACCCGCCAGGCCCGCGCCAACAACAATGTAATCATAGGTCTGGCCGTTGATCCCAGAGGGATCTTTCGTGACTCCGGATGCGCGTTTGTGGATCAACGGGCCATAATCCGCGGACACGTATGTCACAAGGAGGGCCACAGCCGCCACAAATTTAGCATGTCGAGGAGCCATTACTCCTAGTAACGGAAAGAGAAGGTGGAAGGAGAAGAAGTCCAAGGTGGAAGAAAGAAGTGAATGCGGTAAGAACTACGCTCTGGCCTACTTATATTATCGGAGGACGAAGGGGCGCTGGACAAGCCGAAAGCGCATCGTTGAAGTGCGAATATGAGCGGCAAAATGTCGCGGCCCAGATGATGTAGGCATGCATCGGGAGGAGACAATGACAGGAGAGCGGTCGGCCATTGGCAAGAGCGTACTACCACGCTGGTTTCGCGCTTCTTCCTGACAGATCGGAACTCATTTGCTCAGTGGCAGTGCCGTCAAAGCAATGAATTTTCCGGCATCCATCGGTAGCCGACGCGCGTCCGCTACCGGACAAGGACTCGGAGTGCACAGATGGTGAATGGGCAAGGGACAGCCTGCCCCTTTGTGGAGTTCAGCCTTCTATTTGTTCGCAAACTGTGAGTAACTAGAAAACTGCTGGGAGGCAGATGCTCGACGTGTTTCCTTGCGGGTGTGCAGTCCTAGGAACCAAGGCTCGTTGTCGAACACTCGAGTTCGTGTTGGAAGAACATCTCGCGTAGAAAGTGAACTGAATCAAGAACAATGGCATGTAACTTGATAGTTCTGCCTTGTAATTTCGGGATGCCAATCTGGTAGCTGATTGTCATGGAAGCGGTGTGCTGGAAATCACTGCTAAGAGGTTTAAGTAGCACACCTGGCCTATCGCACACAGAATTCTCCGCATATTCGCACCGATCAACACCTCAAACCGAGACGGGTTTTGCGCCTGCCAGTGGATGTCCGGTAGTAGAAGTGTATGTTGTATTCTGTGTGAGCAGCGTCATGGTACGGGAGTGACGTCCGATTGCGGATAGTGTAACGTACCAGCACGATTGAGAACTACTAAGTATGGTGAGTCCAAGATGTTCAATCTGGAGTTACACAGACGCCGAGAAAACAGAGGGGGCGCTTCTCTTGATTCTTTGTTTCCGTCACTCTCCCTCCTGTGGTTGCTTGATTCGCGCCAAAGGACTTGGTACGTTGTACTGCTCCCAATGAAGACCGCGATGAGCACAGTGCTTACGATTCCAGTGTCGCCATCGAGCCCGTCACCGTAGTCCAGACTTGACGAACTAACTGTTGTGTAACGCACACTGCAGCTGGACGAAGTCGCTTGGCGTACATCCGTGCGGGCATATGAAGCCGCTGGACAAACTTTGTCGATGACATCTCCAACAATCAGACAAGACATCGATGTGATAGATTTCCCGTCATCGACTCACAGGCAAGGCGCAGTCGAGTCTCGGTCATGTTCGTCTGGAAAGCCTTCGAAGCTCGGTCATGTTTGGTCTGGTTTCTGATCTGTATCCAATCTCCCGCTCTTTGCATCCGGGTTCCGATTCCTACGTTGGCAAGAACAACACATATCCTTATATAAGCAGCTGGAGGTCGAGCATCATCTGGACAAATGTCTCTAGCTTCCTGGGTCCGTCTGGGCCTTCTTTCCCGCATTCTTCGCCTACAATTCGAACGTGCCTCTGTTCCGACGGGATCCCCTGACCAAGCTCTACGCCGTGGTTCCGCGCTAGGTTATCCTCCTTCTCCCGTGTACTCAATTCCCATGCGGTCCTGGGCTCCACTCCAAAGGCTGCATCCGTGAACACATGACAACACCGTAGTTCTTAGCACCACCCGCCTGCAATGTTTAAATAAGACGGATGTCGTCTCCGTTCTGGTCAGTCATATTCGACTCTTCGCATTCATATACAGACCTTCGTTTCTGCACCGATCTCAAGCTCATACTTTGTGATGCGTTTTCTGTCTGTGTCTGCTGTTATCGCGACAATCCTCGGGCCTACCTCTGCCGCGTCTGTCTCGCTTGTTCCACAATCCAAATGCTCAAACGAGCGGGTTGCGTACACCACCTACATTGGCCAAGACAAGAACGTTGAGGTTCAGGTCTCGCACTGTGTCGACGAGACGCTCGTAGACGCAAACGGACACCAGGTCACGTCCCTCACCAAACGCCAGAGTAGCAACGTCTGCGGTGCGCCATGTACGTACTTTCTGCCTATGCCGGACTACAGAAGTTTACGCTCGGAGGCATAGGCAACACTTTCTGTTGGACCCCGGCTGGTGGGGGCCCGAGCATTTCTGACTGCACGGTCATCGCTCATGCCTTGCTCTACGAGAGCCAGAACACTGGCGTGTTATTCAACATTACGGCTTTTGGGGTGTGTCGCTTCAGTCATCGTTTCTCGCGCGTGCTGGCAGTGCTGACCAAAAAACATCGATCACAGACAGCGACTAACAAGGTCACGATGAAGTACAATACCTGTCTCACTTTTTTCCTCAATCAGGACTTCAACACAATTACCTACTGCCGCACTGAATGGGTAAGTACCAAGTCCTAGCTCGACTGCCAATCTTCACTCCCTGCCACTCACATTGTGTTGATGCTCCACGACAGTCGAAGCTCGTGGATTGGCTCGCGTCAGATTGTTCTGCGAGCAACGGCGCTCATGGCGGGCTGTGCGTTGCAAACGATCAACGCTGGTATGTTCAGTGAGTATTCATTGTTACATTTGACAGTGTTCGCCGCTAAAGTCGGCATCGCCGCAGGGTTCAGCACAGCTGAAAGCTGGTTGTTGGATATGATTATCAAACCATATAATCATGGATTGACGATGTATGGACTAACAATATCTGGTGTATATCATGGCTTTACCTGCAGTGTGTTGCTAACTGTCGGGACTTCTGACGCCATTGTTAGAACAATCAGCTTAGTTGTGCAGAGTGCTCGGTACTAAATCATTCCCCAGCTGATGATGTCGGTCTTATGAAGTACGGAAATTTCTGACACCTGTGTCTTACCCGCAGTTCTTCGAGGGACTCTACTGTGTCGTCTTAAATGGCGATATGTCGGGGAAAAGGAAACCCACCAAAAAATTACACTGAGCGGGAGTCGAACCCGCGCCGCTTGCTAGGAACTACGTGGAAGGCAAGCATGATACCGTTTCACCATCAGTGTACAATTATAGTGTTAACCCTGTTTTCAGATTGTGTGGGGTACTCGGCACTGAACTCTTGCGTGAATATTCGACAATACCGAGTCATACATGTGACAGGGACTACTTCAACTTCACCTCGGGCTGGCGTGTGATCTTCGCGCGCTTCTTCAGTGCCAAAGCAAGGAGGGTACGTCGATCATCCCTACGGTCATGAGCATGGGGACGAAGACGTGGTAGTCTGACCCAACTTAGGAGGGTACAGAGTCTCAAAAACCCTCTATCTGTGACCTTCCAGTGCCTTTGCCCATAGCCCATAGTAAAATGTCTATTTGCAATGGCGTAAGTACCGCCAAGGGCGGATAGTTGAGTCGCGAACATCAGGGTGTCGTCCCACCGACATTCGCAGCATTGATGACCACTCTCTTTCGCTACTTCGCTGAAGATGAGTAGGTCGCAAATTGGAGAGCAGTTGTCAGCATCTCCAAGACTTACAAGTTTGCGCAGCTACTAAGGAGAGTTAGTAACTTACTGTAAGTATGTGCGAAATGCCGTTGTATCGTTCGTTTATGTCAAGCATCATCGGTCCGAGATCCGAGTCCCCGGAAGCTGTGCAAGTGGCACTGTCACGTTCCGACTGACATTGACAACAACATAACAATGCTCAAGTGCTCACCTCCAGCACGCTACCTCTTCATGGTCCCATCAAGCACTTGCCAGTTACCATGACAGAAGCTGATTCACTGAGTACTACTATTTCGTCTCGAGCTGGAGAGTCCGCTGGCTATGAGGCGTTGGACGCAGGGTCAGCGACTATCTCAGACAACGCTACTCAGGGCAACAGTGGGCTTCCGAGTCAACCCAAGTTAGAGCTTGTCGAGCTAGTTGAAGTGGGCTCTAGACAATCGAGGGTACGAATGTTTATCTCTGATTTTATGATCTACACAGGACGCCTAATTTTGCGCTTTGGTAGACTTGGTACCGGTTTTACCCAGCTCTTCCTCTGGTCTATATGGGCCATGTATGGTTCCGCCGCCGTCTACCTCGCATTCTGCCCCGACTGACCTCGATGAGACTCTGGGAGCTATACACCTCTGCTGGATTCTATGCTCTTTTAGAGACGGAGCGCAGACGGCTACAGACACATTGGGTAGACGACCGTGACCTCGGCATTATCCAATTTGGGGCATATCTTCTGTGGCAGGCCAACTACCATAGTCTAGCTACCATACAAAGCCTGTCGTTCCGAGAAGGCATTCCTAGCCGTACAGGTAAGTGTTTTATGCGTCTGTTCGCATTCTTATGGGTCGTGCTGACTCTGGGCTGTAGACTTTTACCCTCGATGGCAGGATGGAGTTCTCGCGGAATTGGTGTGGTGGAACAACCACATGTGGTCTACCGACCAAACATGGAAGGGCGTCTCCGACATGCTTATGAGCGCTACCAACCCACTAACGGAACGAGGCTGGAGCCACCCGAGTCGTGACGATTGGGATAGAGCGTGCACCTACTTCGCGAATGCTATCCATGGCAGCGATGGTGGCAGAAATAATGTAAGTCCATCCGATGGCGGGACATTATGGCTCATATCTCACTCTCCCTTGACTGACCATGGCATATTAGAATCTTGCTTGGCCGTTCGTGAGAGCCATCGCCACCGTCACTCCCTTTGCCATGCTCGCCCGCTGGCTCTCCTGGCGCAAACCAATCCTCCTGATGAATGCTATTCAGAGGTGCCTCTTCTACGGAATTGCATACCTGTGGCCTATGCATTCCTTCCATTTCCACTGGTATTCGAAAAGTATTGAGGACAAGCGGAAGGTCGCAGAGATCTTATGCCAGATTTATCCTGGGCTCGACAACGCTGTCGACAAGAGTATTCAAGAGAACAGGTCGTGGATCCTGAAGGTCACATATAAGCAATGGTGATCATATTTGGCGCTTAGCACTAACGGGCTGATAACAGATGTACTCACCGTGTTTCACAGACCTCAGGCCTGAGGCCTCAGACATGGTTCACGACTGCTGGCTCATCAGTTCGGCTCTACGCTAATTCCCCGATACCCATGCCTGCCGCTATCTCATGCATATCCCTGCTCTCGGCGTAACTGCTTTCCCCCATGACCACTTCCGATATTATGTACGGCTATTTGATATCATTTAGAGATAAAGAATACCAAAGAATACCAATGATTTGATATATCTATGTCATGCAAGCAAGTGCGCTAGCTCCTCGAACGAATCAACAATCACATCGACCTCTCCACCATCCTGCTTAGTCCTCACGTCATCTTTGATGATAACATCCTCAGTGGGCCGGCGCACATAGACCGTCTTTAGCCCATGAGAGCTTGCCGCCCGCAAGTCGTAGATGTGCGCCGCAACCATTGCGCATTTCTCTGGAGTGATACTGAGATGTTTCACGGCTCCCAGGTACGTCTTGGGATTACTACAAAGGGGATGCCGATGTTGGTAAGCTGACCGGAGTTGGCGACCGTGAACAAGTGAACAGTTGGGCACTTACGGCTTGTATGAGCCAAGCAGCTCACCGGAAAAAACGACATCCCATGGGAGGTCGGCATGCTTTGCCTGGGGAGTCATCCTTTGATGTTAACTTACAGGGCAAACTCGTAGTGGCCGGAGCGAACTCACCATATCGACAAGAAGCCGCACATTCCCGTTGGACAAGGTTCCGATGATAGCTTTCTTCTTCATCGCGTACAGGCCTTCGGTGCTATCCGGCCAACCTATACTCTCCGAGTCAATTTCACGCGAGGATTGGAGTTGAACGATAACAGACCGTCAAGATTGTGCCAGATTTGAACTAGCTCTGTGCGCTTCGCGTCATCCAAGAGTGGGGCCAGATGTGTCCACCGCTGCGAGTCGAGCATGATGTCGAGAATCTACCGCCGTCCGCTATCAATCATGGAAGTCCTGAAGGTTCAAAGAAATTGTTGGTCACTTCTCTGTGCATGATGTCTGCATTGGTAGACCCTTCGCCTCCATGGGCCACGCGACGGCTAAGTACATAGAATTCAGAAGTCGGATAGGTTGAGGCTTTCACCTGCTGAACTCACGTATATTCTCCATATTCAGACCGCCATTCTTTCGCGAAGCTTCCCCAGTCTGCAAGGGATTATCAGCGAAGGGTACTGTGACTACATCTAAAAGAATACAATCGGACCTTCGTCGGAGTACCCGTCTGGGGCCGCTGCCTTCAACGCCCGAGTGACGCTTCCGTACCAATCTACAACTGTCCCAAACACATCGAATACATATGCCTCCACGTTGAGGAGAGGGTTAGCGGTGGTTGACATATCGGTGCAAAGTTAGGAGACAAGTGAGAGATACGGTGAGAACCGTTGAACCTGCTGACTCCTGTGGCAGACTCCCCGGCCAAATTATTTACTGTTGTTGATGTTGCCTGATTCGGGACTCTATCAACGAGTTTTGTGAGTGTACAACAAACGAATATTGCGCGATCATGCTGCAGGAATCGTAACGACGTTCTTTTCGCCCTTCCCTGACGCCCCAACCTCACACGCGCTGATCTCTAGCGCGCCATCCTCGCCCACGATCGCAGTTACCTCCAACCTTGTACTCCATCGCCCGCCCTTCTGCGTCGGGTTCTGCGCAGTGAACGACAGTGAAGTGAGCAGGTTCTCCTTCTCAACTGTCTTCTCCTTCACCTCCTCCTCTTCTTCTTCTTCCTCCTCCTCTTCCTCCTCGCCCTCGATAGGTTCCTCATCCTCTGCTTTGGGTACCTTGACCTTCTCAATCTTGACGTCCTCCTTTGCTTCCCACACCTCAAATCCGATCTTCTTCTCGCCCTCGCCATCACCGAGGTCGACGTCGAACGCGACGATTCGACGCGCGGGTACAGGTGTCTCCTTCAGGACGACGGGGATCCACTGCCCCCCAAGCGCATTCTCTGCACCCTCCTCGGGGAAAAGCAGCCCAATGGTCTTGGACGTCGCCTTTGCCTGCGTATACTGGTGCCCATGCGTGAATGACGCCTTCACCTCATGCTCTTCCTCGGTGCCCTCGCCGAGCTGCGCGAGGATCTTAGCCTGGAGCGCACACCCACGTGCGAGGATGGTCGTCGGGTCGCCGGGGCCTCCACCAACGACGGTGCCCTGCGTGAAAGGAGTGACGATCGTCTCCTGGAAGCCCTCCGAGAGCCGCTGGTCGAGCCCGGGGAGGCTCGCGGATCCGCCGACGTACACGATCTCGCCAACGTCATAGAGATCAACACCTGCAGCTGCGACAAGTTCTTCCACCTTCTCGTACACACGGTCATATATCGAGCGAACCTCCATGTCGAACCGCAGCCGCGTAATGGTCCCCGTGAAGTCGATACCATCCTTGAGCGACTCGACGGAGCACGTCGCCGCGCCGGGAGATGCAGAGATGGTGCGCTTCGTGTGCTCGAGCGCGAGGCGAAGCTTCGCTTCTGCGCGCTTGTCCTGCGCGTCGGACGCAGGGCAGACCGTAAGCGGGGTCTTGGTCTTCTTGGTGAACTCCTTCGCGAAGTACTTGATGAGTTTGTCGTCGATCGCGTCACCCCCGACAGAGTGGTCTGACAGCGTCGCGATAGAATAAGCGAGGCCTTCACGGATCGAGAGGAGTGACAGGGAAAGTGCAGAGGCGCCGAGGTCAACGAGGAGTTGCGTGCGGTCTTCGCTGAGCCCTTCCGGCGGAGTGGCAGTGGTCGTCGTGATAGCAGCGGCTCCTGCCTCCTCCAGCAGCTGGAGGACAGCGATGCCCGCGTTATTCGCCGCTTTTTCGAGCGCATCCTTTTGCGACTGCTCGAACCAACCAGGCACAGTGATCACTGCGCCTTGGACCTTCTTTCCGAGAAAGTCCTCCGCAGACTTGATAAGTGACCTGAGGAAGATAGTGGTAACCTCGGACACTGTCAGGATACGGTCAACTGCGATGGGCTCTGAGCGCGGGGTGGCTGTGTGGGAGACTGCGGGTGTGTTCGATGCGGTCGTAGGAAGGGGAGAAGGAGCAGCCTGGAGGACCTTGACCTTGTACGCGGGCTGGTCAGGGATATCGGGATGCTGGATGACAGGAGCGGATACGGAGAGGGTGTTTGCGGAAATTTCTGAAAATCTGAACAAAAGTGAGTAGGTTTCAAGGGAACAGAGGATACCGTAACGTGTCGGAATTCATGTAGAACATCGCATCAATGGTGTCCCAGGGGCACTACATAGCATGGAGTGGACATTGTAGCTTGATCATGCGCTTCATCCGGGAGCTCCATATTGCCGATACTCTCAAACGCATGAGACGGGATGCGTTATCCAATGTGAGCCAAGGATATAGACCAATCTCTGTCCGTCGGTAGTCAAGAGAACCAAGACGAGGGAACAACTTGGGGTACTCAAAGTGCGAAGGATCACAGAAGTCGCGCGACGCGATCCAGGGTCTTTATACTCACTTCTTGCCAAGGAGATTGCGGAACCCAGTAATAGTATTTTGCGAGTTCTTCACGAGTTGATGCTTAGCTTGGTTTCCGATATACTGCAGTTCGATGAGCAATGCGAATTCGTCAAGTGGACCATGACGAATACCCACCATCTCCTCGCCTTGAAATGCGATAGCACACGCAATTTGGCGTTCACCGTCTTCATTCGCGATGCAGTCTGAAGAGCCCTCCTATAAGCCCTTCGTCAGAATGCGATACGGGCTTCCAAGGGTCGAGGGAGGGACCTTCGTTAAGACCGCGATTGAGGCATACGAGTTTCCGAAGTTGATGCCGACAACAGTGGGGATAGCAGAGACCTCAATGGGTGCTTCAACCGTTCCGTTTGGCTGCGATGCCATTATTGCCGATGTGGGGTGACAAGACGGGTATACGGTAACGAAGGACAAGAACAAGTTCAAGCGTCAAGTTGAGTTGAATGAGGGTGTGGTGAAGAGCACACAAAATTTGGCAATGCAGACTAAGAGATAAGATAGACGCCCATTTGATCAGCCCATATCGGCGCTTAAACGTCCACGGCTTTTCCTCTCATCCTCTAAGTACTTGGCCCATCGAATGCGCGATTGTGTCCTTTAATCTCACCGTTTCACGAATAAATACCAAGGTTAAGTCACAGAGGCTGCACAGACATATTAGAAGGTACGATCGCTGGTATCAGGGACGTCAATGGTGGGCAAGAAATGCAGTACTAAGTCTCGCCCGCGTTCAGAAACGTGGAAGCAGAATGTCTTGCGAACACGTCGGCGATATCGCTCGTCTACAGCCTCCCAGGCTGTCGCAGTCTGTCCACCGAGAGGAGTGTACTCAGTGCTTCGACAACCAAGTGCGGCTCGCTTACTTGGTGGCGCTACCCCTGCTAACGGCGTTGGCAGGACAACCCACTTGGAATCGATGTGTGTTTGACCTGCTTCAACGGGGGTTGTCTAGACAAGGAGAGGCATCATGCGCGCTCCCACGTCGTGAAGACCGGTCATACATTCTCGTTGAACATCAAGCGAAAGATGAAGCCATCCGCTAACAGGGTGCGTCTTCTTTCATCTTGTACAGTTTTGTAACGCGGACATCTGTAACAGGCAGAGGGCGAAGAGCCTCCTACGAAAATGAAGAAACTTGCCATTCTTGAAGAGCGTGAGGAGGACAAGTACGAGCACAAGACCATTGTGAGATGCTGGAAATGCGATCTTGTGCATGGATTGGAGCTCCCAGACGCATCTGCAGACCCCCTCGTACAATCTCTCGTGACCGGAGTCATGCAGTCGTTGTCTTCGGCGCGCCAGTCAGAGGTCAAGGCTTGGGAAGAGGAGATTGTGGCCTGCGAGCATACTCTCATGCTTGAGCAGTTCGCTACTGGTCCTATCGCCGCATCCGGTCAGCTTTGTTCAGCGATTCTCGATTAGGAGTACTCCTCATGAGCACCGACTACAACGTTATACAGGCCTCGCACACTGCACAAAGTGCGAACTCAAGGAAAATCTCTGGCTCTGTCTTACTTGCGGCTCCCTAGGCTGCGGTAGACAGCAGTTCGGTGGTATAGGCGGGAATGGACACGGTCTGCAACACTTTGAGGAGACACAGCACCCTGTCAGCGTTAAACTAGGCACAATTACTCCTGAGGGTAGCGCAGGTGTGTGATGTTAAATCTTACATTGCGTTTCTCCGCCTGACTGTTCATGAGATATCTACTGCTACATCTGTAACGACTCAAAATTGGACCCGGAACTCGCGCAACATCTTCTCACCTTTGGAATTAATGTTCAGACGCAGACGAAGACGGAGAAGTCTATGACAGAGCTTGTGAGTGCGTCGACCATGGCGTTTGTTGCGGATTCTGAGCTCGGCACCAGCAAATCGAACATAATCTCAAGTTCGACTTCTCTCTCACTGGAGAGGATGGCAAAGCCCTTGAGCCTGTTTTCGGACCTGGACTGACTGGTCTTTCCAACCTCGGCAACAGGTAACAGAGTTGCTTTTTATCACGGGTATCGAGACTGAACCCGTGCAGTTGTTACATGGCATCCGTCATCCAGACGCTGTTCTCCCTTCCGGCCTTCCAGGAGCGGTATCTGCCTACGGCTGCGACTCACTGGGAAGTCTGCCAAGAACAGCTTCCCGCGAGCTGCGTCGACTGCCAGATGCACAAGCTTGCCGATGGCCTCCTCTCCGGCCGGTACTCACACCCACGCCCGCATGCTTCTCCTTCGCCTTCCGCTCCCAAAGAATCGAATCCGCTTGCGCACGACTCCCCCATCCCCATGTTCCAGGAAGGCGTACGGCCAGCAGGGTTTAAGACGCTTGTAGGCAAGGGCCACGAAGAGTTCGCGACGATGCGGCAGCAGGATGCGGAGGAGTTCTTAACGTACCTCGTCAGTGTCCTCCGCCGACATGCGAAACGCCTCGGGGTCTATGTGAGCAAGGAACCCACGGAGATCTTCGCGTTCGGGATGGAGCAGCGGCTCGAGTGCGGAGAGTGCAGGCGCGTGCGGTATCGCGTCGATGCCACAGACACCGCGAGCGTCCCGGTGCCGGCCATGGAGAGGGGCAAGGACGCAGATGGGAAGACGCTGTATGCGGACGTCTCGCTCAAGGAGTGCCTCGACATCCTCACGGGCACGGAGGCGCTGGAGTACCAGTGCCCTGGCTGCCAGAAGAAGGTGATCGCGACAAAGTGAGTCCCCGTCAGTACAGCTCACACTCGTGCTGACGGATACGTAAACAGACGGACGCGGTTTGCAACGTTCCCGCAAGTGCTCGTTGTGCACGCGAGAAAATTCCAGCTCGTTAACTGGGTGCCGTCGAAGCTCGGTACGTCCTCTTGATGTAATCGTCGCTTACCAATTACTTCATCAAGTTTGCTGTATTAATCTCTAGATATCCCGATCAACCTGCCAGACGGCGACATTCTCCAATTGGACGAATATATCGGACGTGGACTTCAGCCTGGAGAGACGGAGCTGCCGAACGACGAAGCTGGTATGTTCCCCGTTGCGTATGTTCTCATTACGAGCTTATCGGTTGTGGAATGTGGATATAGCTGCTGCTTCGGCATTGCCGCAGTTCAACGAGGCTGCGCTGGCTCAGCTGGAAGCGATGGGATTCCCGACGATTCGGTGCCAGAAGGCTCTCCTTGCTACGGGAAACAGTGACTCGGAGGCGGCGATGGAATGGCTCTTTGCGCATATGGAAGATCCTGGTGAGTGATGATGCATGTTGTGATTGCGTTTTTGAGTGTTCTGCTGGCTGGTGAGCCACTCCCGCCGTTTTGTGTGGGTTGATTACGCTGGTAAGGCGTTGATTGCATCATTGGAAGACCAGACGGTCCATGAGGGCGTCTCTACCTGAGCGAAGGGACTGCCCTATCTGTATTGAGATTGCACTCACCACTGGCTTCAACTTCTGTAGTCAAATACGGTCATACTGACCATGATTCACAGACATCGATGCACCTATCCAGGTCTCTGGAGGGAGCAGTGCACCGGAACCAACGGGGGAGCAAGTGAGCATGCTCACGGAGATGGGTTTCACGACGGCTCAAGCCCGGAAGGCACTCCGTGAAACAGTACGCTTTGCATCTGTCGTCGTTCTCTGCAACTTATCTGAGCATTCATCTTGTTCTGCAGGGCGGCAATGCTGAGCGCGCGGTGGAATGGCTCTTTTCACATCCCGATGACACCGGGGAAGATGCGCCTTCTAGCTCCGCGTCCGAGGAACAAAAACCGAGGACGGGACCCGGAGGGTCATCTGAACTGCCGGCCATGTACCGTTTGAAGGCGTTCATCTCTCACAAAGGCCCGTCGGTGCACTCTGGACACTATGTCGCCCACATCCATAGTGAGTCGGATGGGTGGGTGCTGTTCAACGACGAGAAGGTGGTGAAGGCGGACGCTGAGAGTGTGCGGGAGCTTAAGAAGCTCGCGTACCTGTACGTGTTCGAGAGAGTGTAAGGCGCGTCTGGTCTTGGGACTGGGGCAGAGGGCGGTGGGATGATGGACCGTGACGGATCTACACGAGTTTGGGGAATGAGGCGCGCGGTTTGCATCCGAGGTTGGTCACAAATCTTCTGTTGTCGCAAAGTCGATGTAAAGTACGAACAGAAGAGTATATGTGTAGCAGCGAACAATATGTAGCACACTGGCAAACTCATATCAACAGTGGTATAGAATCTGTGAATTTTTGTGGACTTCGTGGTCTGGAATTTTGCGGGTTTACACAACACAGAGATTGGAACTCCGACAACCCGCATTTTGCGACCTCAGATTTCTCATTTCTGGACTTTGACTTCTTTGCGATCTTTGTCGACTTTCCCGTCTCTTCCTCTCCTCCCATACGCCTCCCGCAAGATGTCCTACAACATTCCCATTAACCAGGTCGACCCTACCGCCCCCACCCCCCAGAACACCCCACTCACACATGCCCCAATCGCTCAGGGCCTTTCGCGCCCGACGGTCCCCGATATCACGGAAGACAATGAAGCGGACGAGGAGGAGCCTACGAGTACGATTCAGCAGGCCATGCTCGGGCTCGTGCAGGGAAAGCTGTCTGGGCTCGTTGGGAAGAGCTCAGGCTATGTCGAGAGCCTGCCGGTCGAGGTAAAGAAGAACATCGAGGCACTCAAGGGTGTGCAGGTCAAGCAGGTCGAGCTGCAGAACCAGTACAAGCGCGAATGTCTTGAGCTGGAGAAGAAGGTGCGCATCTTGTCTTTGTCATTCTCATGGTGTCGGCCTTGTAGTTTTCGTGGTGTGAGCTTTGTCCTTGTGCAATTGTCAGCGCGATCTTGTCGTTCTCGAAGCCATAAATGGGATCATCGCTTCGCCCTTGGTGGTCTGGGTCCTCGAGGATGTCATCTAGAACAAGAGATTGCGATAGTATCTGAAGGGATCCGCTCGTAGTGGGGAGGAGAGAGGAGTACGCATCTTCCTCCATCGTCTTCTTGCGTCTACGACTCTATCTCGTCGTCTACTATGATGTTCCACATCTATGTCTATACATGAGCTGGTCTGCACCACGATGACTAACAGATTGCATCCTTCTATTTGTTCCTACCTTGCATGAGGCGGATAAGATCCTCTACCGCTCCCGAGTCTATCCCACTTCGCACTCATCTACTGCTCTCATTCTGGTATCCTTCCGCTATCAGCTGTACTGATGCATGATCCTGACAGTACCTTGAGTTGCAAAAGCCGCTATATGACCGCCGCCATGCGATCATCACTGGTGCGGCACAAGTTACCCCCGAGGAGATTGAGGCAGGCGAGCAGCAGTCGATCAAGGACGATCCGGATTACACGCCTCTACCTAAGGACGTGCAGCCCTCGGCAGCGGGTATCCCTGAGTTTTGGCTGACTGCGCTCCGCACACATGTCCACCTCAGCGAGATTATCACCGACCGCGACGCGGAGGCACTCAAGAGCCTCACTGATATCCGGCTTGAATACCTCCCCAATACCGAGCCCAAGCCTGGCTTCAAGCTCCGGTTCACCTTCGCGCCGAACGACTACTTTGAAAATGAAGTGCTAGAGAAGACGTACCTTTACCAGGAGGAGGTTGGGTACTCCGGCGACTTCATGTACGATCGCGCGATTGGCACGGAGATCAAGTGGAAGGAGGACAAGGACTTGACGAAGGAATTCGAGGTCAAGAAGCAGCGCAACAAGAGTGAGTATCCCCTCGCTTGGGATTAGCCTTTTAGCCTTTTTGATGAACGATATCATACTTCCAGACACGAACCGCACACGTCTAGTCAGGAAAGCGCGGCCCACCGCGTCTTTCTTCAATTTCTTCTCGCCACCGCAGCCACCCTCGGATGACGCGATCGAGAACAATGAGCTTGATGAGGACGAGCTCGAGGAGCTTGAGGAAAAACTTGAGATAGACTATCAACTCGGCGAGGATCTCAAAGAGAAGGTACGTTGCAGTCTTTCTTGCGTCACTGTTTTGAGTTTATCGGTGGCCGTCTCAAGGTCATCCCACGTGCGATCGACTACTTCACCGGCAAGGCACTTGAGTACGAGGACTTCGACGATGATGATGACTTCGAAGACATTGAGGATGACGACGACGACGATGAGGAGTTCGAGGACGATGTATGTTTGTATCCAGTCCCTTTTCCACGCTGACTGTTGCTGACCGCTCGCCGTGGTCGTAGGATTCCGACTCGGAAGGCGACATCCCCGCGAGGAGACGTGGTCCGCCGAAGGGCCGCGGCGCTGGAACAAATCAGAACACCAACCCCGACGAGTGCAAGCAGCAGTGATTGTCCGTGACGTTTGCATTCACGTGCCGCTCTCAACGACTTTAACACTCGTCCATCACCGCATCGACTTTGACCTTGGTATGGGGCTCGAGCCTGTGCTAAGCGCATTCTGCGTATAGTCTGTCTCGGTGAACGTCTCCTCCGCTCCCGAAATGTCGCTTTCACCCAGAACTTTTCTCTCGTCTCTCATTTGCGTCGTAGTGTGTTGCTGGCATATATTTCAAAGCTGTAATCAACGTTCCACTGTCATTTGTACTACAATTGTGAACTAGGTTGTGCTGGTGCTGTTCTTTCTGTTGTTGTGTCTGCGCGTTATCTTTCAACCTCTCCTCGAGTATCGTTGATTGGGCAAAAGGTATATCGAATTTTTACGTCAAGCTCGCTAAGGTTGTTATCCGTGACTGGTTGGAAAGGCGCCCGGGCGAGAGCCTGAGTGCAATGTATGGAAGCCTGTGTCTAACATTCCGCTCTTTCAACTCCCCACAGGACGATCTGCAGACGACTCTGCCTCTCTACCTCTGAACGTTTTCTTCTTCTCCTGGCTTAGGCATTTTAACTGTCTGCCAGCAGTGTTACAAGTAAACCCTTTAGGTTGTTGTCGAACTGTCCTCGTTACTGACCGTTCCTTACCATTGTCGTCGCTTGGTAACAGTATTGGCAATATTAAGTCTGTTTTCTTCGAGCAATGCATCCAAACGGCTTAGCACATTTAGATTCCTGGCGAACAATTGACAACTCCCACAACCTTCACGCTTGTCTCCCCATCTATCGACAAGCCCGACGTCAGCCTCGCACCGTCGCGTCTCGCCGACCACACTACCCGGACGCATTTACGGACACTTACGGCACGATCAGCGGAGCTCTATTCATGTACAAGACGGGTCAGCCCCGGCCTGAACGCGTGAGCGGTCCTGAAGCGCAGCCTTTCATCCGCGAGATGCGCGGCCAGTGTATAACCACCCCATCACGCCCTTCCGGCCCAAGCTCCTCAGAGATGCCTACGCACACCCCGATTCTCATTTGAGCGTCAAGGTAACCACAATCACAGCTGAAAAGACGGCGGCGGTTTGCTTCTCCTGGTCACCTTCGGCGTGCCGTCAAATTCTCTCGCCGTTGAGGAAGCCAAGACCGGCGCTGTCGACAATGTCAAGGCTACTATCCTTGGACAGGCCGGCTTACACGACATTGATGTTGCTATCCGCGAGTGGACGACGAATGTGTCGAGGCGTCGCCCTGAGCTGCCGTCCCTCAATCCCCTCGTCGACCCCGTTACCGAATTCTGCCATCCTTTTACGTCCACCCTGGGACTTCGCGCAGCGCCGCTCAAGGCGCCCTACCATGAGGGCACCATAGGCCTATACCTCCGACGTAGTAGTGATAGCGACGAGGCCCTCGCTCTCACGGCTGCTCATGTCATTCGCCCGCCTCCGGTGTAACCCAACACTGGCTTATCACCCTCCATGAAACCATCGCTTGGTGGGAAAAGAAGATCGGTAGGCTGCAATGGCTTCAGAAGGAAGGCAGGCGAGATAGTGGGGCAGTCGCTGTGACACCCCTGGAAGCCCAGCAGGATGTGATTAAGACAGCGAGGAATATCAAACAGCTGAACAGCCTGCACAGTGAGGTTACGAAGCTTATGACGAACCCGAAGCATCGACCCATCGGCTTCGTCCTCCATGCCGACCCCATTGGTGACTCCGATGGACCCGACGGATATACGATCGACTGGGCCGCCATTCAGCTCAACCGGGATGCTTGTGATTGGGACGAATTCAAGGGAAATCAAATCTATATCAGTACGCTCTCCATCTCGCCTCATCCCGCAGTGCCACTCAAGATTGAGTCATACAAAATCACACAGGCACAAAATAAAGGAGGGCGAATACCGCAACATCGTGTACCCCAAGCACTCGGACCGGGCTGACCACAAATACCCGCAGGATGGGTTCCTCCAGATCTGCGGATTCGTACTCGAGAGCGAGATCCATCCAAGCAGCTTAACGCCCACGGTGACAAAGCGATCCCGGTTATCAAGAACACTGAACAGGTTGACACTACCGTCGTCTGAGTCAACGGAATCGAATCCCTTGTCCGATACTACGACGACTACGAGCTCGAGTTTACTGCCCTCGAGACTACCATCATTCCCTACGGCGGGCGTGGCGCCTTCTCCGCTAAAGGCGACCCTGGCGCCGTTATTCTTGACAGAGTAGGCCGTATAGGCTGTATCGTGGCCGTGCTCACCGGTGGTGTCGGCTCGACCGAAGAGACCGATGTTACGTTCAAGTTCGGTACTGCATGGTATGAACTCGAGCCACACACCCAGAAGGCCTTGCCCGGCTGCTACCTCTATCCAGTCGTCTCCGACAACTGATAGGTTCGATTCCTACTCTTTTCCCTTGACTTTTCCTTACCGCATAGCTCACGCCGGTCTCTTCCCGCTGTACAGAGTGGCGTCACTGCGAGCTCGCACTCGGCGTGGAATGGGCTCCTCAATGACCGCCCCCCCTTCCTATTCATACGTGTTTCCAACCTACGTGCGGTCAAGCAAAGGTTTGATACTACAAGTAGAGCTTGATCCGTTTCGGAGGCAGCCCAGAACAAAGGGTTACCTTGGCCAGGACGCATGGGAGATATGCCTACCGTCATGGTAGTAACGAAATATGGCGGCGTTCTCAGAAAGGCATATTATATAGGTTGCGTGTCATAGCGTTGATACGTCAAGCTCAGGCATTCGCCTATATCTGATTAGGCCTACGAGGCATTGGTGGTATGTTCATACGCCTTTTCAGATTAGGAAATTAGTTGGTTCATCAGGACTGTGACGGTAGGAATGACCCAGGGCCCGGGTTATATAGCGCTGGGCAACTGAAAGTACATGTCAACTTCACCTCGCGCCTTCATTCTACACCCATCGTTCTCTGGCGTCTGTTGTACAATACAACAGATGATGAGTTTCACCGTGAACTCAGTCATACTGCATAATTTTTTCCGTAGGCTTCACTCAGACTGGTCACTCAGTACTGAGTTTAAGCGCTCGCTCAATGTCCCCCAGATTCCTGGAAGTGGAGTGTTTGGGTTAGCATGTCTACCTGATTCAGACCACCCACAGTATGGTTATGCATCTCCTATGAGACTCTAACGACCTTCGCAATATGCTTGTACCACAACATAGCTGTTCTGACCTTTCGATTTCTTCGATCTTCTTGTCGATTTGTACTAAGGGGCTGCCAGCCAGGCTGGTCACAAAAGCAAACAGTTGTGAGCGCCCGCGCAGATACCGCGCAGACATGAGTCGCGTCTGTGTCGCGCCCAATGGCTGCATTCTCCTTCCCGACGTTGAGCTCGTTTCACTATTCGTGACTTCTCTACATCGCTGGTACCTACCGCCGCACACGTTGCTGGCGGTGTAATGCCTGCTGCGGCATTCTCTGAGCTCGCTAATTGGGACGGCCAGTTGGCATCAGGCAGCAACACATCCGACCTCCAATCCCCCTCTTTAGGGTCGACCGCCGCTTTGTGTGTTGCGAGCTCTGCGTTTTCTTCGGACAAAAGCACGGTTGAGACCGTTTCTGGCGACATCTATCAAGTGGAGTTGTATGAGCTGACCCCCTTGCCCTCTGCTCTCACTTCTCGATCTGGGTCTGAGGACAAATCGGTAGACGGCGCATTTATGAAGAAAAGGCGCGTAGATGCTGAGGTTGCTGATCCGAAGCGTATGAGCGGAACGGAGGATGCTGACAAGGTGAGTACGCGGGTAAGGTGGAGAGGAACCTCGACGTACGGATCACCTACAATGTTGGTCAGGTTGCGACTCGACATTTGCTCGCATCTGAACGGTACAGTCCTCTCTTTACGCCGGGAACCATGCAAGACGAGGTACGTTCTGTTGTCCGGGATGTTGTGCGCTTTATGGCTTAGATGCATATCGTGACCGTTTTACCCACATGAAACAGTATCCTCCGCCACGATTTACACGTAATCCCGGGCGTATGAGCAGGGACGCACTTCATTCCGCTACATCAGCCTCTGATACATCTCCGGACAAGTTGCATTCCATCCACAATGCTATAAAGGCACGTCCTCAGGTGCCACAGTTATCTAACACTCCTCCGGTGAGCACTCACATCCACGCTTGTCCATCTACCATGAATTTGTGACCAATTCTGCCTCCACTCAAGTCGCCACCGTCCCAGATACCACCACATACTCTACAGAGTGCCTCGGTCACATCGCCACAGCCCATTGCATCTCCGTCTGACCCAGACAAGGTGGACAACATGAAATTGCGCGATCGTTCAATGCTTGAAGAGGAAGCCAGCTCTCTACTAGATGCCGACGGAGAAACAGACGACGATAGCACCACGTCGATCCATGTGATCCCACTGCTCAAAACGAGGGCCGCTCGATACACCAGTGTACGTCTCTGCTCGTTTTCACGAAATCTGTCTGACAATATTCCTCACCAGTCGAGTGGTGGGGGATCATCAGACGCCACCACGGTTGTCCATCGTCTCCCTCCCACCCACAAACGCACTGAAAAACGCCAAGGATCCATCACGAGCGAGTTCCTCGACGCGGCGCAGCGCTATCACGTCCCTCGAGTTGTACGTCAATGTTCCTCTCGTGTTGTGATGCGCTACACGGGATTGTATATAACCTTGTCTCTAGTCAAGTCTTGACCCGCAAGCCCACAATGCTAGCACAAGCGTAGCGCTGCCGCCCCTACCTCGTACCCACCGAGCGAGCATAAATATCCGAGCTGCTACTTCTGTAAGTATAGAAGGACGCGTGCTCTACTTTGATTGTAAAATTCGCACTTGTGACTAAATTATGTTTAGGTACATCGTCGTAAGACCCCGTCCTCCCCCAGTCCATTTACATCTCCCTCTCCCTCACCGTTGATGAACCCTCCCAAACGGCGGCGGCTGAATTATGCATATATTGAAATCCCGCCTCTGCCGCTTGGCCGCAGGCGGGAGGCCTATAAGCTTGCTGCAACGATCCCAGAGTTACAAGACTTGACGGAAGGAGATTATGCCTTACAACTCGGACAAGCCCTGAATAACGCTGCGACATCCAATGCACGTATGCCCAGGGTCACCGCCTCGCCTCCGAAACGTCGCGGTCGTCCACGCAAGTCTGCTCCCAACCTTGGATCTACAAGCAATAACGCGCGTCAGACAAAGTCTGTCAGTGTAACTCCAAGTTCCATTGCCATGCCTAGGTCGAACGCCGCTGTTGGCACTAGTGCGCTCGTACCGAAAAAACGCGGTCGCCCGCCTGGCACGTCTGTCAAGGCTAAGGCAAAAAGACATAAGAGCGAGTCTGCTCCCGCGGACGTCACCCCTTCTCAGGAGGCACAGATAGAACGGTCGCATAATGAAGAGTCTCCAGAGAAAACACAGCAATCAGATTCCCCTGCAGATAGTCTGGAGCCTCTGGTGCCCTCTGTTCAGATTGAGATTGGTGTGTATCCTACGCCGTCATCTTCCTCGGACTACATCGCCTCTAGACATCTCCGTGACAAAGGTTCCTTTTTGCCTCCACCTCTGCCGCTGCCCTACAGGGTTGTGGATAACCCCATGATGCCTATGCATGCGATGATTCCGCCGTGGGTACCTTTTCCTCCTCCTTTTCCGCCATATACCGCGAACCATGGCCCTTCGCCACCTCTGCCAGTACCCCGTTTGCCATTTCCGTCATCGTGTCCCTCACATCTTCCCATCCCACCCCCACCCATGTTCACGCCCCAAGTCGTAAGGCCACTGCCGAGACGATCGCTGTTCATGAAGACTGCGCAGCAATCGCAAGCAGAACCAGCATCCTTGCCAAATCCTCCATCGCGCCCTCCATCTGCGCCTGTGGACTCGGTCCCGATTGCTGTATCAAGTTCGTCCGCTCCACAGCCGGCTCAGCATGACCCGCTGCTATCGACGCAAACTGAGCCGGGTTCAGAGCCCATCTCACGAACAGACCCAGAGCGTGGCTTTGAAGATAGTGCTATGGATATTCTGGTTGACTACGAATCCTCTGTGTCACCTCCGCTCGCCGTGACTCCGGATTCGAATGGCGTCAGCGACGACCTACACAGCATGCCCCAGTCTCCGGCACATCATCAGGATCATGACAGTTCCATCATCGTCCAGAATGCAGTTTCGTCAGGGTATATGCGGTCTCAATACGACTCCATGCTCGCAGAAGCATTCGCGGCGTCGGCGATCGCCAAGGTTATCGCACCTCTTTCCGATGTACCACCTGTATCTGAGAGTGCGTACACCGCGCCTACGGGTCCGCACCTATCATACGCTGATACAGGTGCTGTACCTTGGGTAGTCGACACCCCGCCTGACGTGCAACTTAATGGCACGATCGATCCTTCTCTTCTCGGGGGCACGCAGCCCCTGGAGTCCGAGTTGTCTCCTTCGTCATCGCACGACACACTCTCTGTTGCTGGACCGTCGCCCGTGCGCAGGGCGTCTCCTCAGCCATCACGCGTCTCCGCATCAACATCCCACACGCAGTCGTCGTCACACGCGCACACTCATTCGGACGGCGACGAGTCGTCTGAAGACGACCGGCCGCTTGTGGAGAGGCTGTCGGAGAGACAGTTCCCGTTCGCGCTCCCTCACGAGTTGCAGCAGAAGCAGAGCGAACAAGCGATGAAGCGTACGCGGAAGCTGACGGCGCGCGCGAGAGCGATGAGTGATGCAATGGACGACTCGTCCTCTAGCGATGAGGAAGACGTGTATCTCCCTTCGGCGGGCGAGCGCGTATCCGGGAAGGCCAGGGCGAAGAGTACCTCTGACGGCAAAGGCAAAGGCAAAGAAGTAGCTGGAGGCGACGAATTCGATGGGGACATAGGACTCAGCCAAGGAAAAGCGAAGGGTAAGGGGCCCGGTAAGGACGCGGTACCCTCAGTGGCTAATGCGGCCGCGCTCACGTTCCAGACGTTCAGGAGGCTCGCGGAGCAGCCGACGTTCTGCCACCAGTGCAGGACTACGAACATACGTGACAAGATGCGGTGCACGAACGTCAGGGATAATGGGGAGCGATGCGGGTTGCGGTATTGCGAGCGTTGTGTTGAGCTCAGGTGAGCATCTCTTTCGTCGTTCTGCCATCATTCTTCTACACCCGTCCCCATCGTAACACGGGTAGTGGACACCATAATGACGCTTAGAGATGCTGATCCTTTGCCACAGGTACCCTGAGATGATCTTCAATCCCTACGCCGTATCGTTCAACTGCCCGCGCTGCACCGGTATATGCAATTGCACACAATGCTGTGCTCGCCGTGGCGAGACATACATTTCTGCGCGCGTCGGGAGACTGCCTCCTCCTGGGTCGGACGAGGCGCGCGCTCTAATGGAGGAAGCTTCGGGGAAGACAGTTGCGGGTCGTGCGGCGTCGCCACCCCCACTGTCGCTGAACCTCCCTCCCGGAGCTTACTTTGGCATCATCTATGGGGTAGATGGTGAGCGCGTCGGCCAAGGCTATATTGGCGAAGACAATCGGCAGGTGTTGATCAGGACTGGGCGGACATTCTCTACCAAGAAAGTTGTTGCGTACATTGGCAAGAGGCGCGTCCCCGATGCTTCTGCGACTACCACCGCTTCGGCTTGCCAAGATGTGCCTCTTCCGCCTGTCGCTCCCCAGCCGAAGTCGGACCACCCTGGGACCGAGGAGGGTGTGCCTGACCAAGTTAAACCCATGCCAGCAGAGGCGAGCCCGCATCCTCCTCATAGCACAGACGCTTCTCAAGAGCAGGCCATGCCCATGCAAGATCAAGGGAATGTGGACGCTACATCCCAGTCCGTTTCCGATATGCAGTCAATGCAGGTAGACGATCCTCCTGACGCGCCGGCCGATGCGCCATCCGATGCTACGCTGGAAATCCAGGCTCCCTGCCCTCCAGCTTCGCCACGCATCGACTCCCCATCCCCGCAGGAGCAACCAGATACACAGACCATCCGTCCTCTCACGCCGCCCCCCATATCGCGCGCGTGTGGGAGAATGTACGTCGGTGAACGCGCGGCGCTCGATTCGGGTCTGTACGTCTCCATGGACGAGATCGTCGCGCGGAGCCAACCAGAGGCAGAGGAGGAGATGGCGATGGCGATGGAAAGTCGTGCGCTTCCATTGGACTCGATGGTCGTGGACGAGCATGGTGCTAGTGCCCAGCATGAGGGAGATGATGCGGTGTCGGTATCGATCGTCGAGCTGCAGTGTGCGATCGCTATTGCTCTGAACGCGGCGGATGAATCTCAGGCGACTCAGGCTGGCCCTGTGGACGTCATGATGGGTTGATTATTGGCGCGAATTCTTGTTTCGTCTCGTCAATGTTTGGGGTAACATGGATCGGAATGAAACGCAGGGTCATCTTGGTATTAGGTTTAGAACGAACCTGGGCGTAGTGGAAGTTGATAATTACATATACGAGGCTCTAGCGCATTTTTTTCAATCGCCAACTACATTACCTCTCTACTCATAAGTTATCCTAGTACATGTGCGACATTCGATAGCAATACAAACATGCCTTGATTACTTGTAACGGGACGGGGCACTGAGTAAATACGTGGTTTGCGGTTCAGTGCCTCAGCATCCGGTACGTCCGTATCTGGTGTACTAGGTTTGAGCAGTAGTCTAGTATAACCTCGCAGATTGAATATTGAATACGGGTGGTGTATTTCCACGAGATACATAACGTTACATAATCCCTACAAGTCTACTGCGGCTGCGGATTTCCACGCTCCAATACAACTGACAGCTAGCAGTCACACCGGCTCAGCTACCTGTCTAGCTAGGCATGCAGTGCGTTAACCCTCTCACCTTGATCCCGCGCATTCCCAGGCTATGGCCATGAAGCCATACAGCGTTGGCGTGAGTATGCTACAGAAACTCGGTATACTTTCTGGTACTACTCGTGACCATAGGGCTCGAATTCTCTTATCGATAGACTTGTTCAAGCGTTCTTCGAAGATGACGATGCTGCAGGGACTGCATTCAAAGAAGTAGCTCCACTCCCCTGTGACCATCGCACTCATCCCGCCTCGTACAAACCAGAGCACGTCCACCTGATTCAAGACACGGCGCGAGCATTCGCGCGCCATATTCACACGCCGACTGATCATCCGCGTCGTCTTGCCTTCTCAACTCTGATAAATGTCCTCTTCGACCACTACTTCATGTCAATGCATTCACTACCCGCCTTGGCTCCAGCAGAACCGGTACCATTACTAGACTGCCTATTCTGTTTGGCAGAAGCCTCAGATTCTTGCCATCAAGCACTGCGCACTAACGTATCCGCTCTTCATTTCTTGTTCAGTCTACTCCAAGGTGTCGCCGATGAGACCACAATTCAAATCCACGATGAAGTCGAGGGTCATCCCCTTTCAAAATTCATCGCGCAGTTTCAGCTAGAGCTACACGCAGCATGGCAGCGGGAAAAAGATACCCGGTTGGGCAGAACGACACACTGCCTAATGCCTTGGTCCGTCCGGTCACGCTTGGAGGGCATTCCTTCACCTCCTACATCTTTTGACTGTGAGTGAGTAGTATGCTTTGCACGTGATGAGGCACTCATCCAGAGGTAGATAGATGACGCGACACCGATTACCTGCCCTGACGAGGGGGGCGCAGAATACTGGTTCGAGACTCCCTCCGCACTGCACGACACCCGTCTCTACTTCTCCGACATGGTCTGGCTAGGGGGCTATCACGATGGGTATTGTCGCTCGACTACGTTGAGCGCATACATTTGGATCCGCTTCTCTGCTGTGACTGCTGTGAGGACTCGGAAAGAACACCTCGCACTTTGGCAGAGCGCCCTTTCCTTCGGCGTCTTGGAGGCTATCACAGGGAAGAAGATTCGGGAGAGTCTCCTCTTATCGATCCAGCCGGACGGCACCTTAATGCTTACCAGCGAGAGGGTTTCCATGCTTATCTTACGTTGGCTTTATGCAGCCTCCGAGAGCGACGAGCACATCAACATCCTTCATCAACGAGTAGAACGAGTCAGGGATACAGTGACCGCGGGGTTATTAGCGATTAACGAAGCTGTCTCTCAACATCAAGGGGAAAGAGGGATCATGGCCGACACCGGTCTTAGCACACATGAACTGTACGACATCACGACGGGTCTTACCTCCCTCTTGGAGCTGTTCATCCCGCTTTTACAGTTCGTTATCAGGAGGATGATGTCTGACCCGGCTCCCTTTTCCGGGTCAGCGTTTCTCTCGGCCATGTACCACGCTATACAAACAAACCAACGAAAGATCGCGGCGAACGGCTGGTGCCCGTTCACTTCCCCTGTTCTCCAAAACAATGTCCTAGTGCGGACGTATGCGAGCGTTACCTTGCCCTTCTTTCGGAATACTACGAACGAGCATGCTTCTTGCACCACAACTCGATGTGTTGCGCATAATCTTGACTCAGCGGTGTACGAGACGCAGCACGCGCCATCTTGCTCTGGAGGCCCATTATGCACATTTCTCTCCCCATCGCTCGAGCACGTCTCGAATCTCCTCTCCTCCTACAGTGTTCCAGTCATTCTGTACGACGGTCGCTCTCTCACCGTACGCAACGCCGCAGATGGTCCCTACGTTGCGATATCCCATGTCTGGGCCGACGGACTCGGAAGCACGACCGAAGCAGGTCTCCCAATCTGCCAAATATCACGCATCGCGGGTTTCTCCCGTCAGCTCGTTCCCGATGGTGCGTTCTGGGTTGACTCCCTCTGTGTACCCGACATCAAGCAGCTTCGCAAACGCGCCATCCTCCTGATGGCGGAGACATACAGGAATGCAGACGAAGTCGTAGTTTTTGACGCTGGAGTACGCACACTATGCAACTCCAACACCCCTCTTAGAGAAATCATCTTCCGGATTATGACCTCTCCTTGGATGCAGCGCGTATGGACCCTGCAAGAGGCGATGCTGGCTCAGAAACTCCACTTCGAGTTCGCGGATGGACTCTTCCCTATTACGCGCTTGCAAGATGCACTTGAGCACTGTAAGAAATTAGTCCCATCCTCGCTTGGTCTTATCCCTCGCGATCTGTTCATGCATCTTTTCCTCCCCTCATCTCTCCGGCTGATGTTGAATCGAAGGCGTAGAAGGACACATCGTTCCTACTCGTTGCCAGAGATCGTCGGCCTTCTACGCAGTCGCACCACGAGTAAGCCAGAAGACGAGACAATCGCGATCTCAGGGCTGCTACAAATAGACACCGCACCTCTGCTTGCGGAGTCAGATGCCTATGCGCGCATAATAGCCTTCTTTCTCGAGCTGAAGACGTTTCCCGCGAACATCATCTTCAACCCTGCTCCCAAATTGCAACACTCCGGCTTTCGATGGGCACCGCGCACGCTGGCGAGCCTGGACGCATTGGTTTTGGGACCGGAGGGCATCGCTCACTGCTCGTCTGCAGGTCTCACGACGGAGGAAGAGTTCACTCTCGTCATGCTGCCTAGCATGCAGGTCAGTAGTTCGGAAGCCGACCCAGACGCGATTATCGTAGTCAACCCGACCAACGAGGCGATCTACCTTTTCTCCGGCGTCAGAGCGAAGGCGGATCAGCAGACTCTAGTCTTGAATGGGCTGGTTGCTACTACACACGATTTTGAAGTCGAGGCTCTGACGGAAGGGTCATCGTTTGCGACCATGGGCGTCCACATTGCCACGCCGCCCGACCATTCGTGCTCCCCAGATGCCTCCGCCCAAGAACCAGTTGTGTGCGAGTGCCTCTTCTACATAGGGCTCCATCAGATACGCTCACGTTTGGGTTCGCTGTATGGGGACAGAGAGGTCGACGCCGTGGCTGCACTATTTGAGGCACCTGTCCTCGAAGGGAAGTTCATCTCGACGCGTGTCACTATGACATGAATGCTTGACTCATACTGAGGTACGCACTACATGTAGAAGCGACAATCTACTGGTACACCTATGTATTCCTTCCGTATTGCTCAACAAGGCTTATTTGCCCATGTACCACTGGCATGCATGGTGTTAGATGACAACAAGACAAAAAGGCCTAGGCTATTGTACGAGCATGCACTGGCATTTTCATACAAGGAAATCGGAAAAAGAAATTGGAGGATACACTGGGTTACTCATTGCTCCATAGTACTGTGTTCGGCGGTCCGTCCTCTAGCGTTTGACTTTCGCAAAGCCATTTCGCTCGGGTCCTATCAGAATGCGTCCGCACTTTCTCGAAGCTGCATCCATGAGATTCTGGCGGGCAAGGCCTCCCGGGAGGTGTCGCATCCAAGTCGCCTGGCGTCGGTTTCACCCTTCCACTCCATAGGAGCGGAGGCCTACAAGATGATGAGTTTGGGCGATGTCACCCTGAGGACTAGTTCTGCGCCATGTCCACGAACTCGGACCATTGGGCCCGCGCTGATGCGCACCCTGCGCGACATTGCCCTGGTACTCCCCGCATCTCGCGACAGCTCCGAGTCTGACACACACATGTACGTAGGAAATTTCGACCGTCTAGTCTGTTATGCCACCACTGCCAACTTGAATGATCATGCAACCAACTAAGTAGTATCAATCTCGACTCGCCGCCAAAGATGACACTGGGCGCAGTGCGTACCTGCTTTTTCAACCGAACCACGCTTGCACACCTTTCAGAACCCCTTCCGTACACTCTAGGAGCTTATCACAAGATTCATGCAATAGCGTGATGGAACCTGGAATGACCTAGTCTGCGCCTGGCAGAATCAGGAAGCCTACTCGCCCTACTCGCCTCGATTGCAGTGTACCTATGAGATTCGAATTCACCAACCATTGTCTCTGCGGGCGGTTCAAGTGAGGTTCACAGGGACTGCATGAATGGGATACGTCTGATCATTGATGAGGAGCTGAGAGGTCGACCAAGGGGTCGGCGAAGAGCGCAAACAGTGCGTCTTGAGTTGCAAGCCAAATTGCGTGTGATATATTGTGTGTCTTTATCCTCTTTATATCGATACACGCCTGCCATATACTCTCACAGGGGCGGGACTTTCCTGCGTGCCGGTGGAATGACGCGGGACGAGCGAGCCGCTTAGCAATGCCATAGAGGTCAAAGAATCAAAGGATCAAGACTCCTTGTATGTATGAGAGGATGCTATAGAGGAAAACATGGCTAGTAGCAGAAAGGTAGAGTTGTAGTAGAACAAGATTTGCTATTAGGGCGTTGCATTTGACGCGATAAGTAGCTACCTAGCACTTCATATTATGTGATCATAATAGACCTGATTGTTGAACTTACGTTGAACACTTTGACTAGTACATCATGCTCATACTACTACCTCTATACGCGACTTCAGACGACCTTCTGGTCACTCTATCCATATGCAGACTGTGCTAGACTATGTACCTCACCGTCAAATATGTTGGCAAGGCCTCACTCTCGAACTTGAGCGAAAGTAACAATTCCTACCAGTCATGGTCCTGCGCGGCTTGGGCTCTCTATTCCTCGATTCCGTTCTACTGATTCGGCAAGGAATAGTAGGCGCATTGGTGCATACTCCTGATGTCGTACCCTCTCCAAAGACATTGCACGAGCTGACTGATAGTTTCAAATTCGTGCGGTCCAGCTCTTAATGACGTCTGGACGATCAATGTATGATTCTCCGCGCCACTGCCAATGCGCGTACTACATCTACAGCTGGTCACAAAGGCACACGATCCTGATATGTCTCGCAGACATGCTACAATCTCGTCCTCGCTCAAGTGCTGGGTATGCACAAATCAGGAAGGTAGTGGCTTTGCTTCCGCGTGGGGTCACCTCCTGTCTGCCCTCCATCGCAGTAATCTCGCATGTCAACGACTCAGAGTCTACGTATTCTGCCAGTGATCCTAACAACTTGTATTGCCAGAGCAAACCAAACACACAACGTTTCCTTCGAAACTCATGGTGAGCCAAGGGCAATCCAAGAAACTTACGAACCACATCTCACGTCGTTCACACTGGAACCAGAGACCTCGTGGATCTGCGATCGGCCAAGCCCTGACAGTCTGCCCTCGATTCACCGGATTAGGGAGCAGTTATAGATTTACCCAGGTCCCTGGTCGATGCTTATCACCACCGTTCAGCCCCGTACATATGGATCCACAGTCAGTTCCCAGTAATTCGCGAGACTTTACGGTGTTAGTGCCGTGGCGTCGGCCCAGTGCCCGAGGTACCTTTGCCGCCACAAACCGAAGTTCGACTCGAACGCGCCAGCTCTCAGCTCTCCTGTCTGGCTTCGGCTCCGAATTGCCCGTCCACCATGGGCACCTACCCACCCCGCTGCCCTCGGCATCGAGGATACAGGATCGCACGTGGCGCAGGCGGAAGGCGGATGTATTCGGGATTGCCTTGGGTGTCCCCCATGCGCTACGATGTGCTCTGCTGATGGCGGACATGGACTTGTGGTGGGTTCCGGATTCTCCAAGGGGAGAGCTCAAGCCAGATCGAAGCTAGAACTCTTTGTCGGTCTTGCAGTCATATGCCAGAAAGTCAAGGCGATGTTCTCAGGTCACGACTGTCGAGAAAAGTCAAGTAGAGCAGCAGATCTGGGCGTACAACCGTCAGGCGGGAAACGGGCAATGTCCAGGTCTATTTGATACATGGCGTATAGTTGCTATGGTACATGGTGCGGTACATACATCTATGATGAAGCAGATACACAGTTGATACATGTAGAGAAAGCACCGAGATCGAAGGACAAGGCACAGGAAAAGGGACAAAGTCTGTACAGAGAGCTGTGTAGGGGGGTCCGGAATCATGAAGCATGCATGACCAACTGGCTCACGTGGGTCATATCCACATCGTTCACCCCGCGTGGGGTGCCATCGACATCCTCCGCGATCTGACTCTGCATCGCGCGCATGTCCCAAGCGGGCTGGACCTCCTGAGCGCTCTTCGGACGGTACACATCTTGGCCTGGGCCGGGATACACATGCAAACCACTGCCCCCAACTCCGACAGACTGCTCAGGAGCGCAGTCACCGAACTGACCGAGGTAGTGATCGAACGCCGGCGTATCGTCGGAGCGGAACTGTAGCTCACCCGAGGCCTCCTCGAAGGTCAGCGAGATGGGCGTGATGGGCGCAGACATGTCGGATGAATTCGAGTTCGAGTTCGAGTTCGAGCGCGTGTGCGACAAGACGGACAGCCCTTCCGCGAGTGAGTTCTGCAAGAATTGACTCGCGTCGTGCGGTCCATGGCTAAAGGAGGTATCTGAGTGTCAGCCGAGCCTCTCTACAGCTGCAACGAGGAGAGGGGGACTTACCCTTTACCCTCTCCAGCATTGCTGCTGAGTGCGATGCGGGAGTAAGACTCGAGCAGGTAAGGAGGCAGGGACGTCGGCCGAGAGGTGCGACCGGACACTCCAGGCACATCCGCAGGGAACTCGACCTGGTCAGCACTGCGCGCGTACTGTGCGAGCATACGCGGCACGTGATCACGAGCAGCAGAAAGGTTGAGTGGAGGCGGACGCGGACGCGAGCGGACATGGGCCCCAAAGCTCCCTGAGGTGGTGGAGATGCGGAACGCAGGGTGCGACCCCATGGTGACAGCGCGAGGTCTGCCGCCAGAGTTGACCTCAGGCAGGGCCCGGGGGCGATTCCCGGGTGCAGGACTGCTATGAACGGATGAGTGTCCGGGCAGGGGGACTGGGAGCATTGCGGGAGACCCGTCCGACTGCGCTTCTGAGACGTGGCCGTCCTCGCTCGAGCTGAAAGTCGAGGACACGGAGCTCTCACGAGGTCGACGACGAGGCGACGGGATATCCTCCGAGGGCTTGGGCGCGTTGCTGCTCTTGCGCTTGTGCTTGTTCGGGCCGCGCATTTTGCGTTCCGGTGCGTATTCGCATTGAAGGCCACGGCTGACGCACCGCTGGCAAGGATGCTCGCCGCTACACTGTTGGGTTGAAAAGACAGTCCACATATGAGACGCGGGAGGGAAGATCAGTGGTTTACGCAGACGAACCTTAGCCTTCCGGATACGACACTTCTCGCATGCTTGTGCCGTACGCAAGCGTGGGTGCTCCACGGTTCGCTGGAAGACCCCAGTGGTAGGATCAAGCGAGCCCGACAGAGTCCATGACGGCTGCGAGGGCCCTGCAACCTGTTGTTGTTGCGCAACCTGGGCGAGGTGATTCGCGTGCTGGGTCTGTACGGTGTGGGAAGACTCGATGACCGACTGCAAATTTTGAAGGAAAGCGGCGCTGGTAGAGGGGTTGTGCACGGCCCCATAGCCGTCACTCGGGTGCCAGGCAGATGGAGGGTTATACAGCCGTTGTGGCGAGGGTGGGCGGTGTGGGAAGGTGCCATAGTGTTGCAGTTGAGAGTCGAGGAAAGCAGCGCTTGCCCCAGAGAGATATTGTTCAGCGGTGAGCTGGTCGTCATGTTCGGGAAAGAAAGACGAGTACATCGCGTCAGAGGGCATCTGTGGGATGTGTCCACCTGGGTGAGCACCAGATGCCGACGCGTCCAAGTGGCTGTGAGGGTATAGCGAGGAGTACTGCGGAACACTCAGTACAGCTTGTAGGTAGGAGTTGGGTGTCTGAGGACCCGAAAACGAGTATTCGTCGAAGGACATCTGAGTGGCAGACATGATGAGCAAGAGAGTGTGGGGGAAGCTCTCCAGTCGAGCTTCCCCCAAGATATAACGGCGAGGTGCGTAGGATATCCTTCAGTCAGGCGGATTCCAAATCCACTGCTTCCGCCTGAGGATCTACGAAGAAAGCCTCCTGTATGGACCGATCAGCCCAGATTCAGATCCTGCTGAAGGTGCGAATCTGTACACTGAGATTCATCGGCCCGCCCAGCACAACTGTTGATTTTCTTCCACGTGAACGAACGAGGTAAGTCTAGACCTGGGGGACCACCTGCGTTGATCGCGATGCTTCGGTCACCGAGAGGAAGCACCCTGTCAGTACCAAGGGGGCGCGTGTGCGGCGTCGGGATAGACACATCCGCAGACTCGTTCGCAACCTAATTATCGGATCTGTTGTTTCCTTTGAATACCTGCAGATTACTCGGGTGATGGCCCACGAAAATAGTCAGTACGACGAGTAAGGGTGAGCATTGTGGCGGCGCAGGTTGTGCGATAGAACCCCTACTAATGCCATGTCTATATGGCAGTAGGGGCTAGCTAACTCCAAGATCGACCGCTCCCGCCGGGACCGCGTCATTCGTTTGGCCAAATTTATTATGTAACGCCTGTAGAACCTCTAACACAGCAACACATACCTGTCACGCGTCATGCATCATGTCTGAGTCGGTGCTCGTGAGGCTGGCATCCGCCGTACTGTATCGGAATGCATGTTCCACCACGCAATGGCCAGGAGGCATGCGGTTTATGATGTGGCCCAACCGTCCTCAACGGCTCACAAACCTGTTTAATGGCAGGAGTAGGACATAGCGTGAGTTCTTGCCGGCCTCGGGACGTCTCTGGTCCGAGCAGGACCTCCGAGCCGATCCGTGCACTCCCCAACCGACTAGCACGGACGACAATCCTCTCGCGATATCATGAATCAAGATGAGGCAACCATTCAGGAGCTCGAACAGCATACCATTGTCAGGCGACGAAGGAGGAGTTACCAAAGATGGTAGCAACCGAAATATCCGAGATCCAATCCCTCGTTCTCTCTCCGCTTTGTCGATCACGGACGTTCAGCGTCTTCCCAAGTTGCTGTGGTCGTCGCTGGCTTCAAGTTAGTCCAGCGGCCGTCGTAGTAGTGAGCGCATGAGCGAAAACCACAGGAACAATGATTTTCGCAATGTTGAATGATCGCGAACGCATGAAGGAATCATCAGTTGAATGGTAATAACTGTGCTGTGGTTGAGTTCTGAGTGTTCGAAGGAATGAACGACAGTACAAGCCACAACAGTCGTTGAGTGCGTTCGCGTCATCCGCCAGCAGAGTCTACGACTCCATGGAGCAACAATAGGATGCGGTAGCAAAATATGACATCACTACCGGATCCAAACACAAATATCACGAACTCACCTGGCTCCCATCGGCTGGATCATGCGATCGCGAAGGGCACGCCCAGTGACGGGAGCATAAGACCAGAAGAGACCGTGTATAATGATTACACCCAGTGACTAAGCGCTACAGAGATCGTAATAAGTACAGCAATACATATAGCATCTAGCATCATCGCTGTCATAACGTTAGGAACCAGCCTGGCGTGTATAAGCTATAAACGAAGAAAGCAAGCGGGAACGCTTAATGGCTCCCGTGTAACATGCGGCCCATGATGCGGCTGAAATGCCGTGGACGGTTAGTATTGGACGACGAGCTGTTGGTGCTCGCGTTCCTCTTGAGGTGGCAATGCGACTTCGAGCCGGATGCGGCAGAGGCACCGGTGCCAGCGGTAGCAGATGGAGAGTTGGTGGAGCTTGGCTTCGATGGCTTGCTATTGCCTGAAGGGGTGGCGGATGCCGACGCGAACGACGCGCTGTCGGTCGCAGGAGGAGTGATCTCACCGTCGGTCGCTGCGAGGTTAGAGATTGGGGGGCCGGGGAAATCATACTTCAATCCACTGTCAAAAACCTGAAAGGGTCACGCATGAATCGTCAGCATACAAGATCGAACATGTAAGCGAGAAGTAGTCTCAGGCTCACCCCAGGGACGAAAATGCCGGGGTCGTTGTCGCTATACCCGCCGGGGAAGGTGACGGTCTTGTCGGGCACGCCGTTGCCGTTGCCACTGACGCGGACTTGAATGCAGGACGGGTAGAACTCGGCACCGCCCTTGCTTACAGCGAGGTGCAGGGCGATGATCTCGTGGCGAATGAGATAGTCTCCGGGCGCAATGTTCTCGGGCAGATTGAGGGAGTAGGAATCGCCTTTCACTGAGCTGGCGTCAAAACGCGAGAACGGCTGTTGATGTTTAAAAGAACTCACTGAGGTCCGCCTGAACCCAAGTTGAATCATCATTTGGCTTCTTTCCAGCTTCGTCGATCTTGAACCATTGCGCGTCGCGCGAGTCAAACTTGTCACACGTAGTCGACCCGCACTTGGCCATGTAAGTGATGAGGGGACCAGTGTTGTGAGGCCACTGCACGCGCAGGTGAGACTATGTGGGGCATGAAAGAGATAAATCTTCCGCTCACCTTTTGCCCACCTCCGCCGGACCATTGGATAGTCACTTGGCTGCCCGGATTAGCGGGTACGACCAGCTCGGCAGGTTTGGCGCTCAAACCACAGAAGAGATCCGGGTTGTTCGCCCCTTTGACCGGGCTAATGTCAGAGATGATGCGGATGGGGCTCGCACCTACAAAAAGAGTGAGAGGGCCATCAAGAATAGCAGACCAAGCATAACACACCCTTATACTCGTTGGGAGGGTTCCCCGCGTATGCCTTCCCGTCAATGGCAACTTCGCTGACGAATCCATGGGCAGCGACTAGGGGCAGGGCGCAAAGCGCGGCAATCAAAGAAAAGTGCATCATGCCTCGCCGTGGAGTAAGTGTCGAGTCGAGATAGAAGCAATTAGAAGATGGGTTGAAGGACCGTGGGCGGAGTCGCGGAACTCTCGTCAAGAGGCTCGTTAGGACTGTCCGGAAGCAAGTGTTGAACACGGGTGCCCCTCCTGGACGCAGACGAGCTTTATACAGCGGAGACGAGGCTGTAGAAAGAGTCAAAGACACGCGTCCCCGATTATTGTCCTAGTGGACAATAATGAAAAGTGCCTGGGAGCGGGCTCCCCCCCTCAAGGCCAGGTTGACACTCCGACAGCATTGCCTCCGTCGGGAATCAATGCTGTTCAACATCAGACAAAAGCCGTGCCCCGACAGCATTGCCTCCGTCGGAAATCAATGCTGTTGAACATCAGACAAAAGCCGTGCTTGCCGAAAGGAGCTGAGTCTCAAAACTTCTCACGTGCGCCACAGGTTGGCTTTTGTTTCCCGCGCCCAATGCTGCGCCTCATTGGCACTTCAGCTTCAATATTCGCGTACTCTCTGCATTCCAGTTCCCCCTCCGGCTCTTGCGTTGGCAAACAACGACAATCCAACCTGCACTTTGAAGTCTTAATTGTACAGTACTACACGTAAGTCCTGCGTAACTTTGAGACATATCCATTCAGTCCCCTTGTCCTCGAGATAGTACGAAAGCTGGAGGGGCGCCCCAAATTGTGGTCGGTCCCCTGTGGAACCTCTTCATTTCTAGCAATGGACAGTGGCGCATGTCCCCGAATAAAAGCATCGGTCTTGTCCTTCCCCGAGTCTAGTGATTGGCTCTGCGTGTACCAACTATGTATTGATATGTATCCCTCGAGATGATGTGCATACAGCCCGGTGAGTCTTTGTTGACCTACTGTGAGTATGCAGGAGGCTGTGCGAACCTACCACTTCGAGCCTACCCCGTTGGATCGCAATCGCTTCGATATCTGGCCCTTTGGTGCATTCGAACGATGTAATTCTTGGAATGTGACACTCGTGCAGGAATATCCTCTTTCCCACTATAGGCCCGTCTAGCCCGAACGGTACTGCGATTTTCTGGTTCAAATTCTTCGTTTGGCTGTTCCTCACTCAAACTGACCGCCCCTGACATACGACTGTAGGTTATGCTGGTATTTCTATGCCCTGCTGTCAACAATTTCTGTGATCTTTGACGACGTCTCAGTCATATATTCCATGCTCATCCGTTCTAATTGCTGCTCCAGACCTCCGTCTCGCTGTCGGCGCCATTGATTACGTTCGCTTATGTGATCAGTCTCCGGTCACAGGATGTATCAATCAACTGCCAACCTTTGGAGCCTACTAGACGACGCTAGCCAGCTTCTACGCTGTCAATAGTTCTTTTCTCATCCTCAGACAGCGCCCTGGAATGATCTTCTTTCTCTCTCTGCGCCCTAGGTGGTCACCCGATGGACGGTCTGTGGATCCGGCTGAGAACAAACTCCCTTCTCATCCGCAAAGACCGCCAAATAGCCATATGCATGACTCGTTCCGATGGCGTCTCTGCGTCGCGACCGTTCAACTCGTAGACCGCCTGAGGCCGCAGGACGGCCGATGTCAACGAACTTCTGGCGCACATGATGCTCGGTGCCTCCGTAGCGTGCCGGAAGCCAACGTCGAAGACAAGAGAATACGGGCAGTATAAAGGGACGTGCTCCACGCATCTTCTGCCCCACCAGCCTCGTGCATACGGTCCTCCTTTCCTCTTCATCTCCGTCGCCCCCTTGACACTCGAAGCTTGACACCCCGCCTCGCTTCTGTTATCTCTAGCTCTCAAGTGGTCGCTGCGCACCATCATGCAAGTCTTCTCGTTGCTGCCACTCCTTGCCTCCTTCCTCGCTGTCTCAGGCTCTGGCACCTCTGCAGCCCTCATCGGCTCCGCGCCGACCACGGAATGCGCGAAGGAGGTCGTCGCGTACGAAGGCTTCATCGGCAAGGACAACAACGTCAAGGTCCAGTATTCACACTGCGACGCTGCACCCCACTTTGCGGCCAACGGTAAGATCGTGGGGCTCGGCAAGCGCCAGTCTTCGAACGTGTGCGGTGCCCCCTGTAAGATTCTCGTTTGCGTAATCCCTGAAGGAGCGCCGAACCTGACGGATGTTGCTTGAATCGGGTGTGCTGGTGCTGTTTGTTGCATAGGCAACACTTTCTGCTTCTCGCCTGCTGGAGGAGGCCCTAACGAGGGCGACTGCACGGTCATCGCAGACGCGCTTTTGTTTGACAGTCAGAACACCGGTGTCCTCTTCAACATCACCGCGACCGGAGTGCGTCCCTCTTCCCCTCCATCGACCGTTCATGCACAAATCATGAATCGACTCGATCACTGCGTCTTGCGCCCATGATACACATTACTGACTGGAATATCGGCAGACCCCGACCGACAAGATCACGATGCAGTACAAGTCGTGCCTGACGTACTTCCTCAACCAGGACTTCTCCACGCTCGTCTACTGTCGGACTGAATGGGTACGTCATGTGTGGTGTGGTGTGGTGTGCGCACTCGGGAGCGACTCCGAGAGCCGAGCTTGCCGTACTCAGGGTGCCCGTGCTGACGCTGACGATGACGTTTATTGCTGCTTGTCGTGGACAGTCTAAGCTGGTCAACTTCCTCGCGTCGGACTGCAACGCTGCAAACAACGCCCATGGGGGACTCTGTGTTGCTCAAGATCAGAGGTGGTATGTCCAGTGAGTATTACTGTCAGAACACAAACTCCCTAGTTCCGTCTGATTTTCGTGGTAGGGTTCAGAACTCTTCGGGTTGAGCGGTGGATGGTCGTCTTCAAAGGTCGTCGAGATCTAACATGGACTTTGACCCACGTGAACATTGTTCGTTGAGATACAGACATTTGTTATCAGTCCAAGTTGACGTTGACCATCATGTGTATCAGCATTTATACCGCGGGAGTCACCCTGTTCGCTCGAGCGACTCAACGTCATCTCCGCTGGAAAGTCATCAACGTCTTGAAACGTGACTTCGAGAACATCACAGTGGGTGAACACCCTGCACCAAGCGAGGTAGTTGCGAGTACAGGTAATGAAGGACAATATGCGATGACTGGAAGACAACGACTTCACTTACACAAAGATGCGAATTGCATACTACAAGCATACAGTGTATGCAGACCGTACAGCATCTCCAGCAAGAATCAGATCTTGAGGGGGCGCCGGGATAGCATCGCCATGATTCCGACTCAAGCCAGACACGCGATCATGAGCCCTGTATGGTACACCACATAAGGCCTAAGGACCCGACAAATAGCTCTGCGACACTGGCGTTGTCTCAGTCTTACGCGGATATGCCCATCAGTACTTAATACTTTTGCGCGACAGCGACGTCATATCAGGCGCGAGAAACGTACAGTATGATGCACACTGGTACCGTCCCGTGATACTTGGAGACGACGATGGCGCGTCCATAGAGATAGTGCTATGACCTTGGCGGAAGTGTCAATAGCGACGGGCATGTCATGCCAGGTCTGAGAAGGTAGTCAAGTCAAGGTGGAATGGACATAGTAGGAACAAGGACGCAGGTACTGACCTCAACCCGGATATGTTGACGAGGTGGATGACATCTGCCCGGGTAACGTCTGTTGTGCCTTTCGACAGGGTACATGAACATACTCCATGCAACGAAAGTATTGGGATATATAGTCGCTGATACAGACGAGTTGATTGACTAATAAAGGCAAGAGGCTGCTTGCCATATGAATGCGTAAGATAAGTCAGAACAAGAATAAGCTGCTGAGCACTCACACGTGCCACGCGTTGTGGGCTAGCAAAAGTAAGGCACGTCCATTCAATTCTCTTGGTGCACCGTGCATGCTTGCCAGTTGCTGGAAGCATGTAGTATGGCGTATGTACAGCCTGAGCTCCCAGACTCGGCCTCGGAGGTTGGCCACTGTCTCATTCGCGAAAAAGGTACGGCAACCTGAGATATAGGTTCAGGCGTAGTCGGATCTGATGTCCTCCTATCCTCCGCGCATTTCTTCAGAGATGACCGAGTTGGTCCTGTGGTTACTGAAGTACTGAAGTACCATTCCGAATGGATGGCGTGCCAGGCCGGGGCAAAGTTACATAAAAAAAAGTCAACGAATATGTACTTATGAGCGGTTATCATGAGCATGCATTAATGGGGTAGTGGTAACCTGGGTCGTTGCCATCGACCCGCCGGGGGTTCGATTCCCCCTTAATGCAGGATCTCAGTAGTTTTTGAACACAATTCAAGCGACGAGTTTCGCATCTTTTATCGTACTCTTATGCAAACAGGAAACACAAAGATGTCTAATTCTTCAATGCCATGCTATGGTGGATTGCCCGCGCAACTGGAGGCCCATCTCCCTTATGGTTAGCCTACTCAATCCCTGGTCGAACGTCCAGTTCCCAGCCGTTGCCCCATTGATCGTGACAGTTCGCGGTTGGGTCGATGTGACTCCAAGGACAGTCAGGCTGTCGAGGGGCTGAGTAATATGGAAGTCGCCGCGTGCATGAAGAGACACTGCACCCTCTCGGGCCGTGATCGTAAGCGTAGAATTGGGCGTCGGTGGGACCGTCTCTCCATCGTCGATATAAGCCGTGCCAAACGCATAGCCGTCAGCCGCCTGGGAGACAAGCAACGAATACGGCCCTTCACGCGTCTCCGCAATTGTGTACGCGGGGCTTCCATGCAGGAGGATCGCCGCGCCGTCGCGGACGTGCACGTTGATGTGGCCAAGGGGCGCGTTGAGCGTCGTGTTCGCAGAGATCGCGGCGTGCACGACTTCGTGCGTGTACCAGTCCCGCCAGGTCACGCGACCCTGGCCGGGGAAGATGCCTGGAACAGACGCAGTTAGATTCAGGATGCGCGACAGCGAAGCTGCGAAGGTCAAGAGACGCGCTCACCATCGACGGTGGAGACGTTAGGGGTGAGAACAGGCGTGACGAGCAGGTCTCGGCCGATGAGGAACTGGCGATCAACGTCGAACAGCTCGGGCTCGTCCGGGAACTCGAAGAAGAGCGCGCGAATGGGTGGGGCGCCGTGCAGCGACGCATTGGCGAATAAGGTGTACTAGATGGCAGATAGAACATCAGATTAGGCACCCAGATCTGCACGAACTACATGGCAACGCACCCAGTAGGGCAAGAGGCTGTACCGGATATTGATAGCAGTGCGCGACGCGTTGGCGACGCTGTCCCAGCGGTAGGGCTCCTGCGACAGTCCAGCCCTGACATTATGGTTTCTGAAGAACGGCAGGAAGGCCGAGAGCTGCATCCACCGATTGCAGAGCTCCTCGTCCGTATTGCCCCGGAAACCACATGTGTCCGAGCCAACGAACGGGATCTGGAAAAGCTGGAACTGGAGTACGCCTTGGATGCTAAGGTACATGTAGCGCCACTTGCTAATGTTGTCGCCAAGCCAGTGGCCAGACCACCTGCCTGAGCTGGGGAACGTCGAGCGGCTGATCAGGAACGGACGCTTGCCGGGGTTAATATCGAGCAGCGCGAGGTGCGTCGCCTTCTCTTCCATGACGCCCCAGAGGTTGTGCACGTCGAGCTCCACCAGGCCGTTTGCATGGGTGGCGTTGGTCGAGACCGTATGCGCAGAAAGAATTCCTTCACCTAGAGTACACGTGAGGTTGGCGTTAAGTTTCGACCGCATGGAGATGAACTCAAGGGCAAACCATTATGGATAGCATATGGCGGGTTGTTGAGATCCACGCCTGGCTCCGCCGCTTCACCAAGTCCACGTTTATTGTGGAAATCGACGTCTTGAGCGCTGTCACTGCCAAAAGTCAATGTGCCGTTGATCGTGATGTTGCCACTGGTCCCCCAGATAGTGGCATTATAGCTGGATGTGGTTTGCAACGTTAGCATCTGGAGTGGAGAGAAGGCGGTGATCTTACCCCTCCGGATAGTCCGTGACGAGGTTGCCCGGCGTGCCAGGGAAGAACTGGTCTGGAATGGTCGCCGCAGTCAAATTAGCACCTGTACCGCTGTCGCCCCGATATCATGTCAATATAACTCAACGAGGTCAGACGTCGGCAAGCACTCACCACGACCCAACACAAAATGACGAGATCTCGTTCATGTCAAGCCATATCCCAGAATAGTTCAAGCCTTGCTCCGACCAGTTCCGCAGCCCTTCAGTCCAGTACGCTTGCGCATTTGTCGCAAACCAGTCCGGGAAGACCTGTGAAGACATCAGTTCTCTGCTATCAAGCAAAGTAATCAAGAATGACGCACAGTATACCCAGGCCAGACCTGACCAAGATATTCGGTTCCATCCGGGTTCTTGATGAAAACGTCACTGATCGACACAGTCAGCGAGACACGCTACTGGTAGCGGAGCGAAGGTTAACCCACAGCTCCGTGCCCCTGGTATATGGGTCGTACTATCAAAATACGCATCAACACGGGAACAAGTGGCCGTAGAAGGACTAAGAAGGCTCGTTTTACGTACCACGTCCGATTCGTTCACAAGCCGCGCGATTCCGGCGTCAAGAATGGGAATATAGTGTTGGTGGTTGGCCGTCTGGAAAAGGCTTAGCTCAAAAACCCGCCAGCAGGTAACGTTCTGCAGGGAATTCTCACCAGCTCGCCAATGAACGCTTGTACTTGGTCGGCAGGGAAGCTGACAGGGTCCGTGGTGAAGTCGCGAAGCGCATGGTACAGGTCGATGTCGTTCCACATGACCTCCAGTGGAATGTTCGCTTCGCGCATCTTGGCCACTTGCTCTCTCGTCTCGTTAACGTCGCGATAGCCCCACCGGCAGAGGTGGAAGCCGAACCCCCACGCAGGCTGCCACGTCGGCAGACCGACAAGCTCG
Organism: Lignosus rhinocerotis TM02; assembly: GCA_000743315.1. Lineage (NCBI taxonomy): Eukaryota > Fungi > Basidiomycota > Agaricomycetes > Polyporales > Polyporaceae > Lignosus > Lignosus rhinocerus. The sequence goes on along the minus strand of KN050046.1, from coordinate 56,793 downwards.
CCATATTGCTCAATCACCTTCTGCGGGCTGGGTCCAGAGAAGAAATAGAAGTCCAAAGTCCCGCCAATTGTCCGGTACTGGACAAGCGATACGGGTGAAGAATGGGGTGTCAAGAGGAGGGTATCAGAACCTGCGGCACTGGGGGAAGTGGAAGGACGCGCCAGACGGGTCAGCTGGTAAGTCCGACGCGCATGCGACGTAGGGTGCATACCTAAAGTGAAAGACGCCGTGAGACTGCGAGCGCTTTGATGTTGCGTTGTAGCGGTGGTCCAAGTAGATGGGGTGCGAGCCATACCTAAGCGGAGGCACACGTGAGGTCAAGGTTTCACTTAGAAAATCTGGAGAACGTACACATTCTCGTCTACTGGATCCGGGGCATCTCGTGCCCACATTGCTTGCACCGTTCCAACGCCGCCGTTCGTACCTATGTCACGCCGGAAGCCGCTGCTGGCAAGGACTTCCCCAAGTCCATAGATGTTGGCGCCGATTGGAAGGGCAGACGTGAGCTGCAAGTATTGATCCTCGAAAACGAGTGGGAAGCCATCAAGCGCGGTGCTGCTGTCGTCTGCGATTACAGGAGGAATCGGGGTAGAAGGGAGGGACTTGATACGCGTGTCAAAGAGGGGTTGTGCATCCGGGTCTGCCCGACGAGTGACCCAGAAAGCAAAAGGCTGAGATTCGTAGTGAAACTCGAGGTCAGACTCGGCCTTGAGACTCGCGCTGTTCTTCCCACTAGCAAGCTGGATCACATCAGGGGGAATAGTGAACTGCGTTTTCGCAGTATCGTAGATATTGACATGAAGTCTGTAGGGAAAGTATGGAAAACGGTTACATGGTGAACAGCAGTGCGACAAGAGTGCGTACCTCGTCTTCGTCTCATACGTGACCTCTAGGGTTAGGTTGCGTATATCGTGACCGAATGCGTTACAGGGGGTCCCGGCAAGAGAGAGATGAGCACGCAAGCCGTTCTGAGTCTCAGAGAGAGACGACAAGAGGTAACCTGCAGATCGATGTCAACAAAGAATCGCCAATTGGCCGATCAAACCACAGGCAATCGAACGGAATGGCACAGACCTGGACATGACGACACATTTAGAGAAGGGGTAATGTCATTCACGCTTCTCTTGAACCAAGTTGGTATTATGGTCGAACGCTCCCGGACTAGAGAGCTCCCCGCGAGGATCGCGGCAAACACAGCACCCAACATGCTGATGGCAGGAGAGCTGTAGGGGCGAGGCGTCGCCGAAGAAGTTCCGCAGGGATCTTTTATACATACTCTGGAACGCCCCACCACCGGCTCGGGAGGCTGGCGCCTCGCTCACTCTCATAATTTGGAAAGAGGATAAACCCATGTCTTCGTAGACGCCGCCTCACCAACGACTAGCACGTAACGGAGAGACGCTGAGCAACGAGAAGGGACCAACGCTATACATCCCATGATACAGCGTATCGCAAATCAATCGTCACGAGCCCGCAAGATCGTCGATTGTATATACAATGCTGACGGAGGCCGACGGAGGTCAGCATAGTCCGCCGAGAAGGGCTGTGGTGCCACAAATATCCGGGTCGACAGGACGAGAGAGTGAGTATTGTGAGCCTGACAGAGTGCTAGAGAAGCGTTGTTGTATGAGTTCTTGATACCTTGCACCCTGCGCGAGTGCAATCCGCGAAGTTAACTCGAGGAATCTGTGAAGGTACCTCAATTTTCTTGTATGAATACGTCACGACGGCCCTCGTTCCTGCGGAGGCAACGGCATACAGGTTATCGTCCCACTTTCTGGCACCGCTGATCCGTTTGGCATCCAAGAATTTGAAAAGAGGAGACTAACCATTAACCAACGATGTGCGGACAGGAAGGTCGTCTGCAAGCGGGTCCAAGCCCAGGTGGGACATGTCAGACGTACGGAAGACAATGAGGCTGAGTGGCGATGCATGAGGCGCTCGGGACTTGCCGCTATGCTTGTTCGGAAAGGGGCTCTAAGTTCGAATCCCAGTTAGTACACTTCGCTGCACACTTCCTCACCAACGTCCAGGAAGTCGGACAGCGACTGGGGCGCAGCGAGGTAACCGAGATCTAGGCTTCGTATCCAAACACTCCATCCCTTGGGTAATACCGTACCTTCTTCATAATTCGCCGCGAACTCAAGCATTCATGCTTGTTTCGGCAATTTCTCGGTGAGCCTCAAGCACTGTTGGCTCTCGTCCTCTTCGTCCTGACAATCTCCTGCGTATCCAGGCCGGACACTCTATATTATGGATGCTTGCTTCCCAATAAGGTGATCACACACACAGGCATCTTGAATATCTGCTTCTCGAGAGACTGTAAGTCACGGACAATTTACCGAATTTCCTCCAGAATGCCATTTGCATTGAAGCTCCTTGCGCCATAGTACCCCTCGCGAGTGCGAAACTACTCTGCCTTCGGGTTCAACGCACTATGTATGACTAGACTCTGGTGTTTCCAGCTCAGGACACGGCGCCCGAGCCCCCGGATTCTCTGCGAAATGTCGCATCTATCCAGGACTTAACACCCTCACGCGCCTTGCATATGACGAAAACAAACTGTTCACTATCTGATTCCTACCCGTTACAGGTACCTTTACTCCGGCGTATTATCACGGACCTCGGGCGAATATTTTATGCCGTCCAGAAGTCGCTCAGTATCTCCGTCATGTCAGTGCTATGGTCCCGTTCGAACGATCCAGTTATCTTGCCTCTCGGAAACATCACAACCTTAATGACGGCCCGAGAGTCGCACTTCTCTGTTGCGCTGTGTTATGCCCGCGACAGGGTCCTGATATTGCAAGCACAAGGTCCCCAAACGGCACTACAAGAACGTCAGTGTCGCTCACGCCGAGCATCAAACTTACCGCACCCGCGTTCCATGCACTCACGCCCGCATGCTCTTAGCCGACCATCGCACGAAGCCTACGACATGGCGCTGTCATCCTCTGTCCACATAGACAGTATTTACCTCCGGGCCGTACGCCTTCCGCAGACTCAGCGAGACTGGAAGATGTCAGATTTTCTGATGATGCACGGCCTGTCCCTCCGTGGGTTCTACTAGTACCTCCGCTGGAAGCCTCGCCGCTGCAACATTTCTCGAACCTCTGGGAGTAGAACCGCATTGGGCATCTTTCCAGCACCGGCACGTATCTGTTTCACTCCAGTAACGCACTTTATCGGACCCCATCTGTCCACGAACTCTCGAAGATGTCATCCCCGTGCTCTTCTCTCGAGCCGTCGCCCACCCATTGCCTGCTCGCTCCCTGCATGCCTCTCACGTTGCCCAGTCAGATGATGTGCGCTGCTCCCCTCTCTACGGAAGTCTTTCCTACGTTCAGGGCCCGTGTGCGCGCCGGCTCACCCCCCCGCGTCGACCGCATATGCTCTCTGAGAACCGCGCGAGGGCGATCCGACACTGGACACTCCTTATCCTCATTCTTGACGCATGCGCCGCCTCCTTGGACTGCCATTGTGACTATGCGCCTTCTCAGCTGCTCGGCGGAAAGCCCATCCGGACCCAGACGCCTGCTGCTCAGTGGATTGGTGTCAGTTGCCGCAAGGTACCACGGCACCTCTTCTCTCGCCTCCATCATTCTCGGCTCCCTCGCGCACAATTGCCTCGTACATCCGGAACTCTGTCGGCCCGTTATCCTTTGTGCGCAGAACCTACACTGCAGCCATTGTTGTCGAGGTTTGTCGTTGGTGCCCTTGTTCCTACCGTGTCTCAAGTAGCACCGTGTATTCCGGAAGACCAAACGATATCAGTCGGCAACAGTGTTATTCTCTTATTTCCATACCGTTATCTAAAACTTCTCCCTCAAGAGAGAGCCTGGTCTGACGGTGAAGTCTGCTGCTCATCATGAGTGCTTAACGGCGTTCAATGCTTCGGCTTGTACCGTGGATCTCAGGGGAACCTTCCTAACGTGCATTCCAGGGACCTTATACGTCTCTGCCGCACCCGCGTACTTCTGTACAGGCTGATCTCTCCTGGACTGCTCAAATCTCAGTGCTACACCTCACTCGCAGCTGTGGCAAAGACCCGTGGGTTAGGCGCTCAGCAATCGTACTTACTTTCCTGTTTGGCCATTCGCGAGAAACTGGACAGAGGCCGAAGTTTGCCGTTTGTCACACCGGGCGTGTGTCCGCTTTCCTAGCCCGTCGAGCGCACATCCTGTTGAGAGATCTGCTCCAGATAGATACATGCTATCGTACATCCATATCCGTCCACATTCCGTGGGATGGCCGGCATGCACGCTCGGCCGCGGTTCCCAAGGAAGCATGGCGTGCAGCCTGCGCCATCCAGGATATTCTCGTGACAGTGCATCTGCACCTGAGCCCGCCCTCGCATCTCACAGGCGCGGCTTGATCATGTGTGCGACCGAGTCCGGATCGAGCACCGACTGCGGGTAGGGCAGCGGGAGCGTGCGCAGATGCTCGTACGCGCCGTCGATGGCGATGACCTGCCCGGAAATGTAGCGCGCAGCAGGGCTGAAGAGGAAAACGGTCGCATTCGCTATGTCCTTGACGTCGCCGTCGCGTCCCGACGGGGCGTGCATGCTGTACTTGCTCCCGTCGGGACCTTTGGCACTCAAACGATCCAAGCCCTCCGTGCCAGCAATAGGCCCAGGAGCGATCACGTTCGAGCGGACACCCTGAAGACGTGTTACGGTCAGTGGAATGCACCCGGGCGCTGAAAATGGGTGCGGTGTGGGTAGGGTGGGCTCACATTAGGTCCTTCTTCGACTGCAAGAACCGCAGATGCTGTCGAAGTGCGTTAATAACCTAACCTCGTCCGCCGGGCATTCTCACTCACTCGCATCGACGGCGGCTTTAGCTGCGGAGACGTGTACCTGATAGGGTGTGGCTAGACAGCGAGAAGAGGGCCAGGGCTCAGGACACGAGGCGAGCTCGGTAGTTAGGGGCAGGGTGCGTACCCCGATAGTGCAAAGTCGCACTGACGTGAATGTACGACCCTTTAGAGGCGCGTAAGTGGGGAAGAGTGGCCTTGATGGTGTTGTATGTTCCGAGCTGCTCCCACGAATAGGCTCAAAACATGCTTTGTCTCTTGGGGGGGCGACACGTACCGTGTCAATCTCAATGACTGTCCTAAAGCCGTTCTCGGACAGCTTGGAGATCGGCGCGAGGAAGTTCCCAGCAGCACCTGTAGCGGTCCAGGTCAGGAGATATGGGCTTTAGTTGCGTCGGCTGGGAGGTTATCATGAGGTACCTACCGCAAATAACGAAGTCGATCCTGCCGAATTTCTCGACGGTCTTCGCAACGGCGTCTTGAAGTTGCCTGGGGTCCCGTACGTCCCCTTGAGCCGCCAGACACTCACCGCCAGTCGCGGAAGCGAGCTCACGCGCGGTATCCTGAAGGCGATCAAGCCTTGTGAGAGAAATATCAGCTTGCTGTTTGTGGCTCCTCAGCCGAACAACCTACTTGCGGCCGACAATGACAGCATTGGCGCCGTGCCTCATCTATATCATGCAGAATGTCAGATACGACGAGCAATGTAGAATTAGAGAAGATACATACCACCGCCTCGGTCATGCCCTTGCAGATTCCGGAACCTCCTCCGGTGCAGAAGAGAACCTTGCCCTTGAAGATGTCCTCTTTGAATACCGCCGTGGAATCTACCGGCGGAGGTTCAACATATGGTTTCGCCATCTCTGTTAGTCGTATGAACGACTCCTCGATGCACCACTGGACGTATGCTGGTGGTGACTGCTCAAGGCTAAACCGACGGAGCAATGGGTGAAGTGTGCAGACCGACTTAGGAAGCAACCGCCCGTCCGGCCACTTCGCACCCGAAGCCGGTGGGCATCTGGCCCCGCTCTCGGAGAACGCCGGCAGGCTCTCTTCCTCTCCACTACACTAGCCTCTTTCTAAGTACTAAGTCACTTCACCTGAATCTCGGCAAACATCCTGGGTCCATCTATCATTATAGTCACAGCATGTTTATCTGGACATTACAAATTGCGATGCAATGCCAAGGTATCGGCCGCAGCAGAATCAGAATTACGCCTTGAGGACCGGTATGAAATGCCCTTGCGCAGTCCTACCGTCGTTTTACTAGTCACAAAATTCCTCACCGTAGGCTCGTGAAAGGCGGATCTGAAGACTCACGGCAATAGCTGGCCGTGTACAGAAACCCGTAGACACGAATGCGCAGCAGGACGATAGCCAGGTTCGATCTACAGGTACGACTGATCGGTCAATAGTCGTCCGCAGTGGTTACTACACCTTTATGTATCGAGTGATACCTTATCAGCTGTGGTGGGGCTCCGCGAGCGCGGGGCATTATTCTGCCACGCTACCCCGGTGTGTTTCGATCACTTGTGTACCCCCACAGTTGTTGATCCAAGTTTGGTGACGCTAGTACTTCCCGAGCCTCGCCATGGTGTGTTCAGTCACTCATTATTCATGGGTAGCTTTGCGAGTGGCATGGATTAGGTTGCTCTAGGCTTGATGCTCTTGTTCGTTAGCTGGTTCTTTGTGCGGTTGCAAATCAGCAAGGTGACATCGTCTTGGCGCTTTACACGCCTGGGACATTGCCCTCAGAGCGGTTACCTTTGTTCTGTCCGAGGTTCTCTGCGGCGTCTGAGTCTACCTACCACTGTGAGAGTCTGTCACTGACGATTCTGGACCATTCCACCCTAGACAATGTCGATCGATGAGATTGTCCTATCGAAGTGTGGTAATGCGCTGACAAGGCTGTCCCATGATCTAGGTGAGTATGAGAAATTTGTCGGTCGTCTCCTCTCTAATAACGCAAAGCTCTTGTTAACATTTAGACACAAGCCGTCGGGTAGCGTATCACGTATTCGCACGGTATGAGGAAGCGTCCTTCGTAGCGGCCAATCATTACCCTAAGAATAATTCCCCTTATACCAGAGTTCACGAAAGCTGTCCCGTAAGTGCGTCCACTCGGTCCGCAAATCAGAACGTCTGGCCACGGCACCTCTATACGCCCTTGTTCCTCTCGACGCGGCTGACCCTCAACGAGCACAGGCTCTTACGTGCACAAGGGTGCGTTCGTGGGCGTCCGTTAAGTCGGCTCCTCAGCCCTCAGCCGACGTCCCACGTCCGAAGAAGCATCCCAATGGCCGTGACACGACCGGGGGCATTATCCGGTATCTTCCTCCGCTCGCGTTCATCTCGTCTTCGCATTCTCCAGCGTCCCAGCAATCCAGCGAGCGTCCGAACGGGCTATCGTCCTCCCTCGCCGTCGCCCGTCGTCCTCAGGCGTCCGCGTCGAAGCTACCCTGTTCCCGTCCTTCGGTGCCTGTTCGGTAGCCTCCCTCCATCTCCCGACGCATTTCGCGTACCACACACCCATCTCGCCCGCTTCCGCGGCCCGCTCGCAGCTTCGTGTCCTTCGTCCTTCGTTTCCGGAGCCGAGTCCGCGAACGCAAGGACAGGGAACAGTGGAGAGCCAAGGCAAGCACACCCACCAGCCAGACGCGCGCGGAGCGTCGAAGCCTATTCGTAAGCATTGCCGGACGGCGAACATTATCACACGATCGTCCCATGCGAGGCGACCCTGCTCCATACGTCCCGGTCCCCTCGTCCTGGGCCAGACACGCGTCGAGCATCGGAGGTTGTGCGCTGGAGTGCGCGGATGCCTCTTTGGAGCAAGTCCGAGGCGACAACTCGTGCCTGTCGCCTGTCCCACGTCAGCCCAAATCGGCACAATGCCTGCCTTTTTGTGGCGCAACTTGTTGCAGATGTACGGAACGCGGGCGATGGAGGTCGGGGCGCGGTGTGCGGCGAATGCTGCAAGGTGCAGAGCGTCGAAGGCACTATTGCACGTAACCATGTGTCTACCGCTCAGGTTCGCAGCTCGCAGCTCACGACTCGCTCCCTCGTCATCTCCGCGATCTTGCCTTGAGCTAGTTCTGACATGACGGCACCTCCCCATAGGGCTCATGCGTGGTGCACGCTGTACGGGCCACCAACGTCAATGCATAAGGCGTTCCTCCGCAGCCAGCACATTGCAAATTGCACCCAGCGGGAGCGAGCATATGTCGTTCGTCGGAGATTGGCATACGGCATAACATACGACATACATACCGTATACGGCATGCGGCACAAGGCGTCTACGACGTCGAGCCACGACCCTCGACGCCCGTGTCGAGTCTCGGAGCGGGGCATCCTCGCTCATACGCTGCACGCGGGCGATCTCCGCCCACGCTTCAGCCTTACAGCCCGAAACTGGAGACCCACACGTCTGGGTCTGGGACTCGCAACACTGCCCGCGGGGCATTAATCATTGCCAATGCCAAGTCTCGTCGGAGAAGGCGGCGGCGCTTCTCGAGGTTCTCCGCTGGGCTTGATGCGTTGATGGACCCCCGCCGTGTCGCGAGCTGTGAGCCGTGGGTAGTGACAATCAACCGTCTTCGCGCGTACGTTCCGCGTCCAGGTTCGGGCGCGGGTGTGCGCTCTCTCCTCTCGTCTTCTGTCTCTGATCTGTCTCTCTTTTCTCTTGTCACTGGTTTGAGAACAGCGGATGGCTTGCGGGTATCTATATGTGTTCTGCAAACACACTTCACGGCTCGAGTAGCTGAACAGCCCCGAAATCGAAGCACGCCGTCACAGGTCTTCTACTGGGACTTCCTCTGTGGCGTCGTCGTTGTTCTCCGTGCGATTTTTTGTGGCCCAAGGAGGGCGGAACGAACCAGAGATGTAGAACAATCGGAAAACGTTGTGCGCACCGCCTACTGGCCGGCATGCCGATAGAGCGGGCAGAGCAAACGTCGGGCGAGCAGGAGACCGCACGCATTGCGCAAGTATGATCCGCCCACGACGGAGCAGAGTAAGTACTCGAGCTGCAAAATCCTAAAGCGTAAAAGCTCGCAGGGGAGGGGGGAGAGCACAACCCGTCAGGGTGTCACTGTCGGTGTGACGGTCGTACAGTGAGTATCCGAAATCCGAAGCCCGTATCCGCAACATCCCATCACCATCACCGCGCTGACACTGACAGCTCGCGACCGGCTAGAGGTGAGCGTGAAGGGAGACTGGAGACAGGAGACCGGAGACTGGCTTTGTGGTGCTGGAGCCTGGAGTGTGGCGAACCTCCGAGGCCCGACGAGGAGGACTCGGCACTCAGTGTACCGTACTCAGCACTCGGTACTCATGTCTCAGGAATCATCATCACTGATATCGGTACTGATGCGGACCCTCAGAGTTAGCCTGAGCGAGCGCATCCATCTGCGCACTCGGTGGTGGCTCGGTGCTATGTCACACTTCCGTACCCTGTCAGATGCATAATCACGCTCACCAGCAGACGGTGACTGACGGCGAACTTGCGGACGGCCGACGTGCGCAGTACAAGTACTAGTCCTTGAGGCGGTGGAACCGTGGAAGGGTGCATATGGTGCATATGGCGCATTGAGAAAGCAAAAATCGGGGACACGGCGCGTCGCCCACAATACTGGCCAGCTTGCTGCCGGCACCCGAGGGCCTGGAGTGGGGAATCGCTGCCGTACGTCGGCGCACGACAGACATACTACAGTAATAGCCCAGAGACGCCCCGCTTCCCGACTCGCTTTGAGATCACAGATTGGGCTGACTACATCGGACGGCAGAGACGCCGGCGGCGGCTGACGGGCAGTTCCAGTGCGCTGGAGCCTGGAGAGGAGAACGTATGCACATGGCAAATACATAATACGTATACGTATACATAGACGAGCGCAGAAACGCGGGGAGGAGGAGGAGTGGGGGAGAGGGGGGGAAGTTCGATTCATTATGATACATGCTGGCCATACATAACACAGTGCTACTAGCTGGGAGCTACGAGGATTGACCGTGGTTGTGGGAGGATGCGATGCGATGCGTTTATGCTGATATCGGCGGCATGGGATACGGGATACGGGATATGAGAGACGAGTCCGAACTTTTGAACAGCCAGAGCAATAAAAACTTAGACCGAGACCAAAGAGCAAAGGAGATGTGGAGAAGAGATGGAGAGAAGAGGCGGATATACGGGAGGGGTGACGGAAGGACAAGGACGACGGCTGTGTGAGTGGACCTATAAACTGGGGACACAAGCCAACTTGAGATGCCAGATGCAAACAGCAGCAGCAGCAGCAGGAACAACAACAACTACAACAGCGTGCACGACGCGCCATTAAAGTCCGTGCGAGAGTAGCGTACCGAGTAGCGACGACCTGGAAAGCTGGCGAGAGAGCGAGATCTTGAGAGCCACTAAGCCAAAGCCCGTGCCCGAAACGAGTTGAGTCGAGTCCGCGGGCACCGCCACCGTCAGGCTCACGATATGCATGAACCATGGGGATGGAGAGCAAGGTGGGGAGGGGGAGGAGGGGGAGATAATAGGAAGGGGGGAGAGGAACGAGGAACGGCGGGGTTATAGCGAGCGCATGCATACGACGAAGAAGTAAGAACCCCCGCAAAGCCAGAGACCCGAACGCGAAACGCAGAACACAGAACGCAAAAGCCGGGAAACTCGACGATCGAATACGAGTACACATACAACGAAAGGAGAAGGAAAAAAAAACTTCCAACGTCGCCCATAACCGCTGCTCTTCCCCACGCCCTTCCTTCCCTCTTTGCTCTCCCCCCTCCTCCCCCGCGCACACATAACATAGAGAGTCCGAGTCCGACCCGTCAGCGCCCCCCAAATCTATCGTCCCAATACCCCAGATGCGCACCCGACCCCGTCCCCGACCCCGCCCCAGTCCCGGACCCAGACCCACCCCGCTCAGTCGAGGCATGGAGCGAGTACGGAGAGAGCGCGTGCAAGCCCGAGCCCGAGCCCGATCCGGAGCCGGGGCCCGACCGCCCGTACTGCGCCTGGCCCCACCCGAGAGGATTCGCGTTCCCATATGGCGTCTCCTGACTTGTCCGCCTGCCCGCCGCGGCGCCCATGCCGATGCCGACGCCGACGCCTGTTGAGGAGAGGGTGGCGGAGTAGTAGTCGGACGAGGAGGAGGGGGGCAGCGCGGGCGACGCGGCGATGTCCATCGCTTTCGACGCGGGGGACTCGTGCGGGAAGAAGGCCGAGTTGAGCGTCGGGAACGCGTTCGGATTCTGGTTCTGGTTCTGGTTCGGGTGCGGGTGCGGGTGCGAGGCGCTCCCATAATGACTGTGCGATGCGGAGACGGAGGCAGAGGCAGAGGCGGACGCGGCGCTGGAGCTGCTCGACGCG
>KN050046.1:0-40521 GCA_000743315.1 Lignosus rhinocerotis TM02 | reverse complement strand
AGAGGGGGAGGGGGATTCCATATCCGGGCGTAACGTCATCCTGGGACCTTTCGAAGTTTTGGAAACCGCTCGGACAGGACGGACGCTGGCAGAGTCGAACGCCAGAACTAGTACTAGGAGGACGCTCGAACGCCAGAACGCCAGAACGAAGATCCCGCGGTGGGCGTTGAAGCCTGGGTGCGCCACCGCGCGCCCAGCGTCGATCGTTCTCACATGCCCAACCACCCCCCTCCCCCCTCCCTCCTCCTCTCCCCCTTCCCGCCGGCCTGACGAGTTTGTGACCGGCGAGCGTTCGGTTCGACGCCCGTTCGGAAGTGGAGCCGCCGGCCGAGCGAGCCTCTGTCCCGCGTCCTGCACGATGGATCCCATCCATCCCGTAGTCAGCCTGAACACGAAAGCGAATTCGAACACGAACCCGAACGGAGAACAGAGAGCGGAGGACGGGGAGCGGGGAACGGGGAACGAACCCGAACTTGAAGCCAAACGAACCGAATCGAGATCGTTTCCCCCGTTGGGCCCGGATGCCAGATGCGGGCGAGCGCACATCCCCCAACCGCCCTGCTCCCCTAGCCTGCCCCATCGCCCCCAACCCTCAATCGTCCCACATCGGTATACAGCCTCCTATCTGAGTCCTGAGTCTTGGCATCTGACAGCTGACATCTGCTCATCCCATCCTCGCGTTCGGGGTCACGCACACCTGCAGGGTTCAGAATTCATGACCGACGCGCGCCCCCAATGGGGTTTGGGCAAGACAGAACCGACCGACGACCGTGGAGCTGAGAGGTGGAGGCGGCGGCAGCGGCCATGCCACTCACACGCTCACGCTCATAGTTCGCTGACGGTGTCGGTATCATACAAGTTGGAGGCTTGACAGAAGCGAAGAGCGGAGTGGGTCGTCCTTCTATCCGCCGAGGTTCGACAAACGTTAGTCCGTGGACGGACCGTGCGTCCGCGGCCGCTGGTCCCTGCAATGCTGAATGCTGCCTGTCCCTCGAGTCCCGAGTCCCGAGTACTGACTTCTGAGCTCTGAGCTCTGAGTTCTGTGTCCCGACGTCCGAGCATCGGACGGGAAGCTCGTCCTCCTCGCGCACACGCACATTCACACCTGCATCCCCCGCCCTGACTTTCCTCGTCCTCGAGCACACGGTCCGGCTCGACGGAGGCAGACGCGCGCAAAGGAACTCGGATAGCCATACATAGTCCGGGATATCCGAACGTTCGAACCTCGCAGACGCAGCGGCAGGGGAGGCAGAGCTGGGAACGTCACGACAACCACAAAGGAGTCCCATGTGACCCTCTCTGATCCTCTGACCCTCTGATTCTCTGGCTGGCCCCGTCTGCCGCTGCGCTGCTGCTGCTGCTGGTCCTGCCTCCGGATGCGTGTGAGAGGGAGGACAGGCCGTACCTCATGCTTCGTGCTTCGTGCTTCGGCCTTGCCCATACACACACCACGCGCCGTCATCATCGTCATCCGTCCTGCTGCACAGCGGGCTGGTCGGCGAGAAGGCCCCCGTGCCCGCGTGATTGGTGCTTGCTCCCCAGTGTGCGGACAAATCAAACGCTCACGAGGCCCACCACCCCGCCGCGCGACGAAGAACCGGCAGCGCTGTCGCGCTGTCGAGCCCTCGAGCCCGCGTGACGGGGTGGATATGTCCACGACTGATGTCATGGTTTGCGCCGTGGGGAGTACTAGGGCAGAGAACACACAACCCCCCCCCCCCCCCCCCCTCTTCCCTGTTCTCCTTCTGCCTCTCGCCTTTTGCGCCCCCTTCCGCAATTCCCTTCCCTTCTGTGTGATCTCTCGCTCTTTTTCCATACTTGTATAGGGCACGGTGCATCGGTCACCTGTGTGCGTGCGGTCGTGCGCACAAAACGGCCCGGCAGGCACACGGGACGCGCTCAGCTTTCCAGCGGCTCGATGCAAAGAGCTCGAGAGAGTATCGATGGCGTCAACGGACCATGTTCAGAGCCAGACGGCACGTAATCATCACCTTATCCAACCTCCCCCCCTTCCCCATAACGAGGGCGGGCGCCGAGCGACGATCGCAAGGTATGGTGTGCCGCAGTATGACAGCGCTTCCCGTCTGCTTTCCCCACGCATGCCAGGGTAAGCGGACGGGAAGAGCGAAGAGGGGAGCAGAGAGGAGGGGGCGAGGAAACAGAGAGACAAGGGAGAACAAGGCAGGGAAGAGGGAGTCCAGAGAGGAGGGGGCGAGGAAAGAGAGAGACAAGGGAGAACGAGGCAGGGAAGAGGGAGACCCAGGCACGCCATCGGATGCGCTGCGCAGGTGCCACAACGCTAACAACATGCGTCAATGCCGACGCTCCGCGACGGTTCACGGAAGCGTTGTGCGCTGGGGCGGCAGCTTGGGTTCAGGGGAGCTTCTGGGAGTCTGGGGTTTACCAATTGGCGTCTGCAGTGGCCGTTATGGCGGTTCGCTCTCCTGGAACGGAGCGCAGCAAGAGATTATGAGGACCGGGCACGGAACTGTAAGCACAGCGCCTGCGGCGTCGCAGTACATCATAAGTACGATCCGATAAGTACTCACCGACTGAACCTAAGGACGGTTGGAAGAAGATCAGGACATAGACATACTGCTCGAAGACCGTAAGTGGTGAGGTTTCTTCCGTCTGAAGCGCCCAACACCTGTGGGTTAGGAGAAGGGCACTCCTACATGGGTGAACGGTGGATGCATTTCTGCTCTTGATCTTCTTGACCGAGCCTCAGACTCCACTCGACCCGTTGCCGCTTAAAGGATCAGGAAAGGTTGCTGTCCTGTTATGTTGCTCACTGACGGTCACAATCGCTGGGGAACGGAAACGGACAGAGATAAGGAAGCCGCGGGGTCCGTGAGCTCGCGGTGCGAGTGATGGTCCAGGTGCTTGTGCGGTAATCAGCCAGGGGCAAAGCGGGCGGACGCCCGTAACGTTCCCCATTTGCGAGGGGCTGTTGCCGAAAACAAAGTTTTGTGTGATTCAAGGATGGAACAGACTGTTGACTGACGTACCCCACCGAACCTGAGTGTCGTTTTACCGTATGGGGAAATGGCTGGGGTGTGGGCCCAAGCATGGGCCATGGGTAAGCAGATCATAGGTATGGGTAGAGGAATGGAACAGAGCCGCGTCCCGTGGCCACAGTGATGATGGGAGTTTGATCAAGAGCTCCCTTCCCTCTTTCTCGTTTCCCCAATTTCCGCACAGGAAGTTAGAGCGGCTTTAGCGGGCGGAAACTCTCTCATGAGAGGTCACAGAAGCAGGGACGACGGACACTAGCAAAGGGGGCTGGTGACCTGTGCGCTGGCGTCAATGTCTACGCAACGGGTGAGAGCGCAATGCTCGATTCCGGCTCATTCTCACACCCGAGTGCGCAAAAGAGTGTAAAAGCGTAAGAGAGTGAGAGGGTTGGAGACGAGAGAGCGGTACTAGCTGCATGGGCTAGCAAGCAGCGCGTGGCGAGGCTTCGCCTATCTTACGAGGTGGACGCACTCGTCCGTCCGACCGTGTGCTCCGCCGCGACGCTGAACGGCGAACCATGTCGCATTGCGTGCGTGGGCGGACGGCACTATGAATAGGCCAGTACGGACATTTAGCCCCCGCGCGCAGGCACGCTTCTGGGTGCACTTCCCGCCGCTGCGCATACAGCAGGCCACGACGACAACGTCGACACGCCCGATGGTTTGGCTGGCATGTATGCTGTGGACAACGGGTCCTTTCAGTAACTAACTGCAGCCCATCGATTGGATCACCGTGGGCGTACGCTAAGGTGACATACCAACAACTAGATAACGTGCACGAACAGAAAAGAGCCCGAGTCCGCGAGTTCCTGCCCCTGCCACCCCTTCAGAACTCCCAAGAATCGAGAACTTGAGTAACAGAACCGCCAGGATGTCGTCACGGGTTAGCCTTTCAGAATCGACCGTTCTCGTGAGTGAAAATATCTCCCGGGGAGGAAGGGGGCGCGGGCGAAAGCAGGCGAGATTTCTCGCAAAGTGATAGTTGTGGAAGAGGTTCAAGCCATGGTGGCCAACTTGGTGCATCGGTTGCCACCAAGGCACAACAGCGCCCAACTACACCGGTTCTAGGGTTTGTCACGTGTGACCGGGCCAATAATCGATCATCACAACAATATTGGCCAGTAAGTACTAGTGCACCCAGGCCTAGTTGATCTTTCGGTTACGTTCGCGACCAGTCACCGGCCACGACTAGAAAGTACCGGGAGTATTCTGTCCGAGTTTCCAGCCGCACGGACGAACACGCATACAGACTTGGCCAACCAAAGGAAGACCTGCACAGACAGATGAAGAACCATATCGTTGACGCGAGTATGTGTCACAGAAGCTTGCGAGATTAACTTGACTGACTTCGCGGCCGCGCGCCGCCTCCTCGTAGACTTCCCCCGCACGCTCGACCAGCGTGTCTACCACCTGGGCCTCCGCGCAGGGGAGGTGGCCAATCGCATCGTAAGTCCTTGCCACGCTCACCACGTCGGTGCGCGAGTTGCGGCGCTCACTACTGACACTCCAGATCACGCTGGGAACCCCGTCGAGGGCGCATGGCGTCGCTTCGTATCTGGACCCGTCTCCACCGCCTTTCAGTCTGACCTCGGAACGTGGATTCACCACGATCACTGGCCGCTACAAGGGTGTCCCCGTATCGATTGTGAGCATCGGCATGGGCTACCCCAATGCCGACTTCTTCGTTCGCGAAGTGCGCGAGTGTCTGAGCGGCGACATGGTCGTAGTGAGGTCAATGAAGTTTCCCTGTGACCTCCCCTCCTCTCCTCGTTAGCCGAACATGCCATCTGACGTCGTAAATTTTGGAATATGAAATCGCTATCCAAGACTCGGGTCCTGCGGCGCGCTCATCGATGTTCCTGTAGGAACGGTCGTGGCGCCTGTAGGGAGCATCGCCGTCACTAGGAACTACGACTTCGATTTCGTGACGGGGAAGTCAGAGGGATTACCGTACAGAACCAGCAAGCCGGTGTGTGCGCTGCTTATCTCTGCGTCTGTATGAATTGAACTCACTCTCCAGACAGGTCAAGGCCGACCGAGCTCTGCACGATGCGGTAAGTTTCCGAATCGGTTTCCTAGGCGTAGGTTCCCAGTAGAGATCAAACCTTGAACCAGGTCGTCGCTGCGTTACAGGCTACCCGGCCCTCTGACATCACTGCGCCGATTGTAGACCATACCCTGAATGCATCCGCCGACAGGTACGCCAGCCACCCTCCACAGCCTTCTCCCGCTCGCCGCGCATTCTGCAGCTGCTCAAGGGTTGCTGCCCAAGTTTCTACTCGTCTCAGGGCCGACAGACGTCCTTCCCGGACCACAACGCGGACCTCATTGCGCGCCTCATGACCGAGTACAAGGACCTCGCAACCTTGGAGGTGCGTTCTGGCCGCTCCTCGGGGCGATTCGGCTTCTCACGCACGAGCTGCACGCCGCCATCCAGATGGAGACCTTCCACATTCTCCACCTCGCTTCGTGCTGGGACATCGAAGCGCAGGGCGACAGCGCAGAAGCCCCGCCCGTCCCGCACGCTCCCACCGCGCCGTCCATAGCCCCGACCCAGTCGCCGTCCACGCAGACGAAGGTTCCCGACCTGGCTACGTCCGCGGACGGGCGCGAGCCGCTCAAGCCTCCCCCGCGCATCCGTGCTGCGGCTGCTCAGATGGTCTTCGCGTCTCGCACCTCGCAGGACTTCATCTCGCCCCAGCAGGTCGCGGCCATCGAGGCGTGGACTGGGCGCGCGGTTCTAGAGGCTCTCGCAGGGCTCGTGATCGCTCCTGACGTAAGTCGTCTAGTTTCACGTTGACGGGCTGGGTGTTAGATGACTTACTGCTCGAACTTCTCCTTGGGTCCGTTCCCGAAGCGGCTGCACGAAGAGAAAGGCAGCGTTTGGGAAATGAAGTAGCTTTGTGGCAGCACGCCGCTGAGCTTGTCTCGTAGACACAGGCTCGCACAGGACGGGCGAAGGGAAGCTCTTACCTGTTCCGGCGATGCTCAAGCTCAACGGTTGATAAAGAAGGTCGCGATCGGGAAGAGTGTATACGATATCTGTCTTCTTATTGCCTCGGCACCCAGGAGCGCGGTATCTCTGAATTGTGCGCCTGTGTAACCTCGTCGAAAGGCCTGTCTTCGCGGCAAGAATAGATTGATCCTCCTGAAAGCCGAGGAGCTCTAGTCGACCGTACACAAACGCAAATGGGACTCAAGGTCGTCGTCATGAGACGAGCCTTAGTCATGGTCTCTTTCAAGAGCCGCCGAAATGTGCGCAAATGCTCGATGGCGGCGGCCTATAGAGCACGACACCGGAGGTGCGTTTAGCGAAATCTTCCCATGGTCGAACACGGTACTCGGCGGCCTGTGTCGTTCATCGTTGGGTGGTGAACGACATCTCGTACCTTGAGCAATGTGAGGAGCAACTGAGGTCACCTGCGATGTGGTTCTAACTGTGAGCTTCGTCTGTCTCGGCGGATACGGTATACTATATATCCAAAGCGGGGGTGGGATGCTACATGTCAGATAAGATAAATACTGTATTGAGCGCGGGTTGAACGGCACAGCTTTCATGCATCTACGCTTGTTATTCATCGTCGACAGCGCATGAATGTTGAATGTTATCATCTGAGCGCGATATTGAAGATGAATCGCTTCATTGTGACTGATCGGCACGGACGCCGTTCTGAAGAGACCGCTTGCCCGTTCAGGGAAAAGCGCTGTGTACCCCGCACTCAGCGTCTCCAACTATAAAAGTTTATATTTAATGCACACAGGATCTCGAATGGACTATATCACAACGTGCGGGCCCGAAAGCTGTGCAAGAATAGAGTGGAGGCACCCAGCCGCCGCGTCTTCCCGCGCGAGATAGGGATCGTGGATATGTACGACTTGTGGGTGACTGTGGGGGACTGCGACGATCGGCAGGGTATACAAATCCCGCCTATGCCACGAAGATCCACAATCTAAGCGGCCTGTTTGGCCTGTTTGTCCAAGAAGCCCACCCAGTCCAAGGGAACCTCTTGAGAGCAGGAGAAAACCAGAATTCGGGGCTAGGAAGGCACCAATAGGAGCACACCTGTTCCCTCATGCTTAGGTGCCGCGCACGTCGCGATGTCATACGGAAGAATGGTCCGGACGTCGAACGCCGTAGGATGGATCTCATGGGAGTCCAGGGGCCAAACGGGGGTGCATCCTGACCGAGAACGGAGCTATGGGTGAGGGTTTTCGGGAAGCCCATCCGTCAGGACGCGTCTGATTCGTCTATCGGAGGACTGGGCAGTGGAGACTCTGGAGCACGGAGCTTTTCGCGCGGTAGATTGGACGCGAGATAGACGCTACGCTGCCAGGATTGTCCGTCTGCACACAGGCACGCTGTCCGCTGGGAATGGGCTATGTTTGCGCTGGCTGATAACCGGGCCTGGGGCAGCGAGACGAGCAGCGGGGACATCGGGCGAGGGCTCAGACGCATGAGAACCGCGCTGCAGTTCGGAAGCGGGAGTCCGCGTTTTAGACATGGACGTTCGTCGTGGACGGGGATCCCGGGCGTTCTTCCTCTTCCCTGTCGCAAAATTATCCTGGGTCGACACGGCGTTTAGGGTTGTCGACACGCGCCGTTGCATTGTAGGATCATTCTAGAGACCGACAGGCATTCATAGTGTGAGCCGCGGGTCGTCCCCGAGGGATCTTCGCACAAACGGCGAGATGGCATCTGTGCGTACCTCGAGGACATTCCTGCGTAAATGGGCGTCTGCAATCCTGGTGCGGAGTGCGAGTCTCCACTGCCTCGTTCTCATGAGAGAGCACAGCGGAGATACACCGTAAATTTAGAGTAGATTACCGGTATTGTGCACACTGTCGACCTGAATTTTTCGGAGCCGCGCTATTCGAGGCCTTGCTGATCACCCGCGGGCACTGTGGGAGCCTCGGCAGGGAGGCGTGCGTGTAGATGTGCAGTCAGCGTGCATAAAGACCGGGTCGGACGTGCGTCGTTCGACTTTATCTTACATGGGCGACCGAGAGAACATCGGTGGAAGAGCACGGCTGTGCAGCCGTCGCGACGCCGGTCATTTGTCCTATCTAGACGTGGGTACAAGGTTTCCGAGGCTTTCTGCCATCGATGCCATCATCGACCCACGTCGCCAGTTCCACGGCATGCGGAGGAGGGGAACGGATGGACCGGCACCACGATAGGGTCCCAATGGAACCAGTTCAAAGACCGTCCCGATCTCTTCATTTAGCCAATTAGCCTTTCAGACTCGTCACGTGATGGACGTTCTTGACTACGCACCCTTGTTTTTTCGAGTAGAGGCCGAAGGGGGGAGGCTTGGCCGGACAGGATGTGTAGTTGGAAGAAGCCAACTCTATCACTTGCGGGGAAAGGTTGGATAATCCTCTGAGAAACAGCCGTACACCTCCCACCCAATGTTGCTCTCATTCATTTCCCAGTGCGTCTTGCTATCGTAGAAAATCCGATAATCAGCATGAGGTTGAAACGCGAGTGCAAGAATGGAGCACGATTGCCCAGCCCTTGCGCTGTACATATATAAAACAGCGGTTAGACATTGAGACTGCAAGCTGCTTATCCCACAAGCTGACGCCTGCCCGCTATTGCCCACGTCCAGAGTCAATTTCTAACCTCACTGATGACAACTAGGTACTCACGTAGAGGATTGTATTCCGAAGTCGTCATGCGTTTTGGTAATGCGGGCACTGCCTTCGCGCTGAAAACCCCGTGGTGACTACGCCATGCGACATATAAGTCACCCACGTGTAGTTCCTCTGTCGCATTTCCGGTCTTCTTGTGCTGCTCTCCTGTCTCTGCTCGCATGTCGAGCTTTGAACGTTGTTCGGTCAAGTCAGGAGAGGCGTAGGTGATCATAGGTGAGTGTTGTAGTGGCACCTGATAGCCTCTCTATCACTACTAGAAGTCAGAGTCACCAAGAATGCAGTGAGTGCCAATCCTCGAGACAGGAGGGGTGTGAACCATGAACACCCTAGAAGTAGGGACTCGCTTCTCCTGCCGTAGCAGCGCTCATCGAGTCAATGCAGTTCCGACTAGGTGGATACGTTGGCGTAGCTCTGAGCTTTTGAGAGTCCTCGAACACGAGGTAGGAGTGTCGAGCGAGACTGGCATGACTCGTGGTGTGGTATGGTACAGCCTTCAAGAAGCAGCGCAGACGCGAAACTACTGGAGTGATTAGTGGCGACGCAGTCGAGCACGATGGGGCCCAGCAGGGCCCAGCCAAATCGGGATCAGGGTTGGGCAGCATTCCCTAGTAGAGTATTAATATGAGAAAGCGCTCCGGGGTGTTGTGTGGGAGTAACTAGCGCGGTGGACTGACCATGACCTGGGGACGCAATGTTGCCTTTCGCCCCATGGTTGGTGGGTCCATGCCAAGGTTTGCCCAGCCATTGGTGTGAGCACTAGTGAGGACTTCCTGAAAGAAGAACAGCCCAGGACGCGATCGAAGTTGTGTACTAGTAGTCTCGTACCAGACCCTTATGCAAGCAGAGGGTTTGATCCGAACATAGTGTACTACTAGGTTCCCGTGTAGTGGCGATGATCCTAATATCCCGGTGACTTGAGCCACAAAGTGAAACAAGCTCTTGCATATAACAATGTAGTTCGAGTTTGCTGCTGTGATCATTGAGTATAGCCTGCTACTTTCAACGCCACGCGAGATTCATATGTGAATCTCTTTTTGGAAAGCAGGCGCGTATTTGTCCGGACAAGTCCGACACGACTCCCACCGACTCGGACTGACCGGGACCAGTGGCAGCTCCATCCTCCTCTAAGATTGCGTTTGTGATGATACGGTTCTCTCTCGGTATGCTCACTAAAGACGCTACTCACGCGGATCGTTCTGTTCGCCATTCATTCCTGTTCGTACTATCAGGCTGAACATGAACACCCAACCAACGACCCAGCGTCTGAAAGCGCTGGCATTTGTGGTGCCAACTGAGGAGTCCGCCTACAACCACAGTTTGTAGGCGTGTAGGCGCAACGTTACAATATTGGTCCGCCTACAACCACAGTTTGAAGGCGTGCAGGCGCAACGTTACGATATTGGGTCTGCTTCTGGGGTTATAGCGGCCACATACACCGTGAGTTCGCTATGCTGGTC
This sequence comes from Lignosus rhinocerotis TM02, assembly GCA_000743315.1. Classification (NCBI taxonomy): domain Eukaryota; kingdom Fungi; phylum Basidiomycota; class Agaricomycetes; order Polyporales; family Polyporaceae; genus Lignosus; species Lignosus rhinocerus. The sequence continues at coordinate 30,395 of KN050046.1, read as the reverse complement.
CTGACACGAGACCGTCACCGACACGAAGATGAGCGCTGAGCGCTTTGGTATCTATAGCGAGCCATTTCCTTATGTGAATCTATACGAATATGTGTGAATGTCCTCAATGGGGTGAGTGTTCGTACTGGGGCTGAACGCTGAGTTTCAAGCGCATCTCCATATGGATCTGTATGCCATGAATAGAACCTCTAGAGGTATACTGCGTTGCGTGTATAATTACGACCGGTCACGCCACCGTCACTGGGTGGAAGTCTGCCGTCTCTGGTTCTAGGAATGCTTCATACAAATACACGACTCCGAATAGGAGGAAAAGCGCGCTGGCGGCAAGGGTCACTACATCCAACATGAGTTAGCAAGGCGGCACCGCAGTTTCAGAGCGAGCGCACAGGGCGCGTACGCACCATGTTTCACAGAGATTTTGGTGGATACATACCGCCCGCCCATTACAGCAAGCGCGGTACAACACGAGTGGCCTACGACGGTGCCAAATGCGACAACGTATACGTTCTACGGAATCTGCGGGTGAGCGTGCATGTATAAATAGCCGTGAGGGGCGGATACTCACATCGGCCGCGGCGAGCGCGATGGTTGAGATCTGACTTCGGTCGCCCCACTCTCCAAGGAACGTAAGCACAAATGACTGAACGAAGACGGGCCCGAGGAGGTAGCTGAAGAAGTTGCGTGTTGACTCAGCGTAGCTATTGAGGTTTTTCTGTGTCGATGAACGTGGGGACGCAGGCCGCCCGTTCGACCGCCTCCGAACATGACCATTCCCGCGACCCGCTTCTATGGCCTCCAGCGGGACGACTTCTTCCCCATTCGCCCCGAGGATGCCCGTCCCGTCGTGGGCCGCCTCGTCTCCCTCAATGTCCTCCTCAGCCTCCTTCATCTCTTCCTGTATCTTCTCATTTCCCGCCTTCATCTCGCGCCCCTCCTGGAGCATCTTCACGCCAAACACAAGGAAGAGCGCCGCGGCGCAGGCTTGTGTCCACTTGCGGGGGATAAGCGCAGGGAGGATGTGCCCGAGCTCGGCGGAGAGGACGGACATGACCACGAGCGAGGAGAACGCCCCGGCGAAGACGATGAGGCGGGGGTGACGCATAGCGAGAATGGCGGCAATGAGGAAAGTCTTGTCCCCGATCTCCGAGACAATGATCATGGCAAAGGACCGCCAGAGGGCGTGGAAAGCATCCTCGTCGACTGCGGGTGTGACATCTTGGGCCATTCAAATCTGCCTGTCATTTGTGTCATACTCTAGACGGTCAATTAGCACGACATACAGCAGTTGCGCGCAGGCAAGCTTTCGTAAGGTGTCCGTTGCTGAAATGAATATGTTGACCAAAGTAAACACGAAGACGCAGGACGGGAACAAGAGACAGTGCCGCAAGACTTCCAACTCTCCCAAGACACGTACCGGCGCCAAATCTGTACCGCAAGAGAGAGCACGTGATCGGGATCAGGCAGTTTTATCTTCGACTCTTCGCTCGTCTTTGACTTAAACCAAATGCAACACCTCGAATCAGTAAAACGAAAGGATTAGATGACTATGTCGATGATGTATTGGAAACGAAGATGCGGCTCATATGTATCATCCCTTCACAGGCAACCTTAACAACATAGTGCGTCAGGACATTGCTAGATTAAGTACTCTCAACTGCCTGTCATCCACCTTGGCCTACTAGCACAAGGGTGTTGTGAATGATACGGTTGACAATGAAGAGCGTCTCATGCTACGTGGTCGGCCCTTTCGGATACGCGGGCAACCAATGGTCTAATAGAGTGGTGGAGAAGGCTTGAACAATGTCTGCCAACATGAGCCTGTTGCCTAGCTTTCAGTCGTCTGATAGAGGTACGCAATTCAACCCGCCAGGTATGTACTCATAACTCATATTGCCTTTCAAAATCAAACATGAAATGACAGAAGACTGGATGGCCGTACGCTATCGAGTACCACTAGGGTATCATTGACAATTTCGAGGTGTGGGGTTTGCGTATATCGTTAACGCCATGTGTCAGGAAATGCAAATTACAACTATGATTTGAAGAGGAATTCGGTGTCTCCGGTGGATGTGAGTGTGGAGAACAACGCTCTATTCCACGCACGAGCAGAAGACCCATGACAAGCATCATATGCCGATCACGTTCAAGCGGCTGTTCGAATGCTTTCACGAACGTTAAATGCACTCGAGGTTAGGTAGGCAGCCAGCAGCATGGTTTGAGTCATACTATCAAGATGGCAACCGTGGTGCTTGCAGAGTCCGATCAGGATACCTGATCTCCTCACCGTCTTCAACCGCTTTGACTCACGCACGCTGGATCAGGATACCTGATCTCCTCGCCGTCTTCCGCTTTGACTCACGCACGCTTTTCCCCGTCGCTAACTTTGTTAATAAGCACCGCCTGTTCCTGGTGATTGACATTCTTCCATAACTCTTGGATTAAGGCTCACATAACTTTGTTAATAAGCACCGCGTGTTCCTGGTGATTGATATTCTTCCATGACTCTTGGATTAAGGCTCACGTTTGGTACTGGGCGTGATCAGGGTATCTATGACCCGGCTGTATTGTTAACACGTTCTTGAGGGATTAAGGAACGGAAGATGTTTTCTTGAAGTTTGTATTGTTAACACGTTCTTGAAGGATTAGGGAACGGAAGATGTTTTCTTGGGACCAGTCAGGCAACCGGACCGACAACACCGCAGAAGCAGGGAATCGCTAGTTCTGTGTTCGGAGAGTCGTGGCAGCCGCGCTGACGACGAATCTCGGCAGGTCCATATTCGATATTGCTTTGTCGACCAACCAAACCAGATCTGTGAACCTTGGCCTGTCGCTCTCTAGTTCCCGAGCTCTCATGAGCATGCAGTCCAGTCAGGCTATTCCACCGTCTGACAAAGGTATGCAAGAACATGTATCGTCACCGCCTGAACTGACCTCATCGTCAATAGAGCACACCAGAATCGACGATGGTGCAGAAGAATGGCGGCGTTCAGTAAGACTCAACAATCACATCAACCGGCGAGCAGTCATACTTGAGGCACCCTTTGTTCTACGCTGCATATACCACAAGCTATGTTTGATGCTAGTTTCTCGTAGGCAATCAAGAACGCATCCATACCCATCACTGCCATCGCATATGTCGCACATCGGGCATACAGGCGCTACATACCTCGTCGGATGCCGTCATGGACACCCTTCAGGCTAGTTGAGGTGTACCTGGCGGTGGGGGTTGCTTGGACGATGTCCGCCAGGGGTATTTACGAGTTCATGGAGATGTTCAATGACGAAGACCTCGCGGTCCTCGCGCTTGCTGGGAGTCGCGCCGCGAACCACCCGCTGCGGCATCGCGTCAAGGAGCTAGCGAAGGCGCAACATCCGGAAGTGAGAACAGTATACCAGCGTGTTCGAGAGAGTAATGATCGGTTTTGTGCCGCTCCTTCTACTGTGAGCGCTATTGCTGACTTGGAGCTCTGCTTCTTTCTTGCTCGATAGTTGGGTACAACTCGAATGGTCTCAGCGGGAAGCTGTCATGGTGGCAAAGCCATCTGGGGCACGACCGGGAAACATGGGAGGGATGGGCGACTGTGCTGATCGCGCACAGTATCCACGTCGACCCTTCGTGGAAGCCGCCGCAGGACCCCGTAGACTTGGACATCTGCTTCGCCCATCTATCCAATCATAGCGCAGGAAAAGTAGGTTTCTCTTCGGGTTCACGCCATCTATCATTGAAGTATACTCCCTCATGCCATGTGTATTGTCCGGCCTTATAAGATGGCCAAGTACAGCAATGCCACATTGACGGCACTCGGATTGTCGGTGCCACTTGGGATACTCGCACGCCGAAGCGGCAGACGGGTGCTGTACCTCCCTATGAATGGGGTGCAGCGGCTGCTGATATGGATGTGGGTCTACGTCGACAATGTCCACCCGCATCGTGTCTGGGGATATCTCAAGAAGATTCAGGACAGACACACACTTGCGGTAGCATTGACACAGTTGTTTGGGAGCTTTGATGAAGAGATAGAGGAGATGAGGTCCTTTGCCAGTCACCTGTTCTGACGGCATCAGTACTTGGGTAGGAATGGCGATGTCGTTACGACCCCTGATCCGAGCCCTCGCTGTAACTGTACTGTAAGAATGTTCCGTTGCGATAGCTTCACTTCATCATATATGGCTGTCACATGATGTATATATCCGTTTAGTAGTTGATGCCAAAAAAAACTCTGCTCAGCGAGATACAGATTGACTACTTCACAAACAGGAACACTGTTAGAGGTTTCTGGGACCGGGTATATAAACCTTAGCACATGCCAACAGGCGATCGTAATGTCAACTACAAGCATCCAGCGCTCACGTCCGTCCAGGGAGGTGCACGCTGAGACGTCATGAGAAAGCTCAGAAACATCTCAAGACCGGACGAGCGACAACACAGAGGTCACAGTCTGAATCACAGTGCAGATTCCGAAGAACACCGCGAGGACCGCACCCCAAAACATCCAAGGCTCCTCCTTCTTGCGCTTGTGGATGTCGCGCCGGAGACGCATGTACCAGTGACGCCGCGCCCGCAAAGCCGTCTCGATGGTGTACACGCGGTTCGCGAGGAGCTGCGGAGAAGACACACGGATCGTGAGCACTGGCATATCTCGGGTCAAGGACCGGTCCAATAGAGCAATTGGGAGGGGGGGGGAGGGATGGAGAAGAGGCATTCAGGACGTACGTGCGGCTGGGGCTCAAAGTCGGGGTTGTTCTGGAATAGGCGGATGATGCCGGTGATGACGGTGAGGTCGTCGAACCCGGACCGCTTCGCGTTCTCTGGGTTGATCTTGAACATTCCGAGCTGGATAGGCAGCTTGAAGTTCTCCTGGAACTCGCTTTGCGTGAGGACCGCGTACGACTGGATGATCTCGTTCCCGAGGTTCGACATCCCGATCGCCCTGTGTGCAAAGAGGAGATATTCGCGATTTGTATCAGGGAATACAGATAGGGGGGAGGAAAAGGACGAGGGGGGAGGTAGAACTTACTGTGCAGCGCGATTCTTGTGGTAGTTCATCATGAACTTGACAGAGGGGGAGTCCAGGATGAAGACCTTGATAGCATTCCCGTCCAGCTTGAGGTGGTCCACCATGTTGTTCGAAGGCTCGATGATGAAGTCTTCCCCCAGAAGGTCCCTGACGGAGAACGAGAAGCGCTGCGGTTTGGCCACGCGCTTGGAGAGACGGAGAAAGCGGCTAGTTGTTGTGTCTGACAGCTCGGGGAACATTCGCGTTACGATGCCGTGGAACGTGGTAGGAGGGGCAGGAGGGAGATAGTCCTTGTAGGCGAAGAACCCGAGGATGCCCTCGATCATGCTCCAGACGTACTTCGTGTGCGCTTCAGGAGGCTGCGGGGGCGTACGAGGTCAGCAAAATCTACAAAGTCGACAATCCATGGACGGGCTTACAGCATTAGCCAGCTTCTTCGGCCAGTGGGGCTTTCCTCGCATCGTCTTGATGAATATAGAGACAACTTGGTCATCCCAGCTGTGATCATGCAAGAACTCGACAAGGCAGCACATGTTGTCCGTCGTATCACGCACACCGTACCCGTCGAGCTTGAGGAAGCCAATAGACCCTGATGTTTGTGGCGGGAGCGTCTTGTCCCCATGGTAGAGCGTCTCCGCGATGCGGGCATATAAAGGTAAGGTGAAGAGTTGCCAGGCGATACTAGTCGTTGCAACATCGGTGTCCGTTGGGCTGGGCGGACGAGAGGGCACCTTTGAACCTCCGTTCTATTTGACAGCACACTTCAGTTCACAAGTAACGGTACAGATTACAGTAGGAATACACTGGTGAACGTACGGGAGCTTGAGGTCTAGGTGACGGGCCGCCTTGCGGCATTGGTGGGACGCAGTTCTGCGGGACAGGCGGTACCCATTGCGGGGGCATAGGTGGCACACAATTCTCAGGCATAGTAGGCATCGCAACATTCCCAGGCAAAGGTACAGCAATGTCATGAGGTATTGGCGCCGCAGTGACCTGCTCAGGAGGATATCTGAACATGAACAAGATGCGCATACGAACACACTTACTAGACATTCTCCGTCAGGCATGTGAGTGGGGTGGGGCACGACAATCGGGACAGGCATCGGGGGCGGCGGAGGGTGGCCGGTCTCGCTCTGATCGTCATCAGATGCAGCTGTCTCCTCGTGCTGCTGTTGAGCAAGGAGCATGCTCAAAAGCAGAGCTGTTGCGCGGGGATTCTGAGAGATACACAGTCAACGAGGACCTCTATGCAAATAGTTGTCCTGCACTGACCAATGAGGCCATGACATAACAAATGAAGGGGGTGGCTTAGTGAGCATGAAAGGAGGCGTTCATGTTTATACGTTTGCTAATGTACTGCAGTCTTGACCATAGGAATACTTTCGTGAGAGCTGTCCCGCAACATGAACACGAGGTGGAGATCCTTCACGGAACCACAGGTCAGAAGATGCGAGAGGCAGTGTTTGTGAAGTCTAAACTGTTCTGTATACCGAACAAGTTCAAGTGAAGCCATGACTAGCATAGGGAGGCTCAACCAAAGTCGGAAAGGGCAATGCATTAGAGACAATAGCCCTGTGAACAAGGACGTTGAGTGTCATCATTAGGTTTGCGCCCTAACCCCCAGAACGACGGGCAACGTCGTGAGTGATATTTGGGTTTAATGGGAGGTGACTTCCATCGTATGGAAGAAGATGGACCTGCTGCGATTGTCAAAGTCCACGCCTGTGAGGCGTGCGATCCTACTGATCCTAGCTCATCGCTGAGTACTTTCACAGGTTTATTGTCATCTAGCACACTGATCAGTGTTTGCTGCGCCTCCGCGGTGGACTCACATTGAATGGGCATAGGGTCAAACTGACGCAGCGAAGGATGAAGGGTGCCTGTCGGTTTCTAGTGAGGAAAGATGTACAGCGCTCATTCGGTCTGTGCTTTGCGACTGGACTCGACACAAGCGATAGCAACAGCGGTTGGAGATCAGAAGTGGCGTTAATCTACAAGAGCTCTGCAGCAGAGATATAGAGTACTAGAAGCAGATTGTCAACAACTTGGAATTAGAACTTGGGCACATACTCACCATTGTTTCCACGAATGAATGCGTCCCCGTATCTATTTGTTATCTTGCCGTTCACATGTTCCTCTGTCTGCTCGAGCGCGATGTTCATATAACCGTCGAGGCATGAGAGAATACCTGAAAGGAAAATGTATCAGCCTCAATCCGTGCACGATCGTCCACCTCTCGGACAATGTGGCCGAGTATGTCTTTATCGTTATTGCACGCTTGTAAACACCCTCCTGTCTTTCGGGACGTCGTGTATTCCCTCGACGGTACATTTCTCTGACTCTCGGCCGTGCACAAGTATGAAATGGACGAAAATAGCCTTGATGACTCACCTCGATAGTCCACCCCGGAAGTCAGTCGGACGACAACGCGTTTCCCCACAACGCCCTTCAAAAAACCGGTCGGTGAGCCAGAGATACCACTGGTGTATGGCGGCGGGGGCGAGGCGGGCACTGGAACTTGCGGAGGAGGCGGAGTCGAGTCGTCCATGTCAAAGACCGGTACCTGGTCGCCGTCGAGTACGATGAGCAGAAGTCCTCGCCAAGCGCTAAGACCACATAGACGCCAAGGCCTAGTCGGCATTCGCGGGAAGCGCGGCTTGACCTTTCCGTCCACTTCCACCACATACCTATGACGATTTGCAACCCCACGATTGAACTACTGATTCTACGACAACGACGACGTCGACCAGTGCGTTGAGACAGGCCTCGGTGACGATTGACACTACGTCCAGACCCTACTTGACACCATCGAAACAACTTCTCCCGCATTGACAATGTCGAACGGTATTCCTCCCTCATACAGGACCGACGCTCACCGTTCTGACCGTCGCTCTGGAGAGGATGTCGAGAACTCCGATCAGGAGCGCGCTCGTCGTAAACCCAAACCTATACATGTCCCAAGTAATGGTGCAGGTGAATCCGCGGACAGCGAGAAGAGCCGGGGAAGAGGGAATGAGTCCAAGTCCCAGTTTCAAGATTCGTCGTGGTTGATACGGCTTGTGGCGGCGTTAACTCTAGACATCAACTGGATCACAGCCAACTTCACCTGGTCGAAGATCAAGTCAGTCATCCGGTGTGCGATTGTTTGCTGGGTGTCTGCGCTACTCATGATCATACCGTGTACCTCGCAACTGATGGGTCAGGTGAGTCCCAGAAAGTGGCGGGATGCTACTAGGACCCAGATTTATTTTATGTGTCCCAGAAAGTGGCGGGATGCGACTAGGACCCAAATTTATTTTATGCTGACATTGAAGTCTTTTCCAGGGCAGTTTTCTCATTCTGATATGTAAGTGTGAGTTGACTATATGCACATGTATTCGCTTCAACCCCAGTAACAGCGGCCTTCCTCGATGCGCCATACGACCCGTTCCTTGCTGTCCTGGAGCGGGAAATCATATTCATAATATTTGTTGTGACTGCATGGGCGTAAGTGCTTAATCCCTCAACCTCGAAAGTCGCTGTAATAACCCTTTGGTGCAGGTGGACTTGTCTGGGGATCTTTCTGGCTAACCTAGCCAGGACAAATATTGATTACTCCCCGAATATCGATATCGTCCGATCGGCTCAGTATATCGAGGCAGGTCCTACGATCGTCATCGCGGCGTTTGTTTTCTTGGGTAGTGCGTTTTTCTTGTACTTGAGGGCAAGACTGGGACCTGGACCATACCTTTTTGCCACTATCTTCGCGTGCATCTGTCTCGACATTTCTATGACCTCCGCCGTCTTGTATCCATATCCAAATTACCGTTTGGGGCAAGTCATCGCTGTTCCTCTTGCTTTCCACTGCGCTTTGTGCATCTTCTTCTCTGCAATAATTTTCCCTTCCACTACCACGGCTCAGTACACCCATACGCTCTATGGTGTGCTCGACCCACTGAACGAGTTTCTGGTTCAACACCGCAAAGTCCTATCCCTAGACCCCAAATCTGAACAGTTCCAGGACACGGTCAAAGCCGTCAATGAATCACTCGGAAAATCGGACGCAGGATTAGGCCAAGCTGGCGCGACTTCCCGGTTACTGAAGCATGATATCGTATATGGTCGCTTTGCACCTACACGCATCGGGGACTTCCAGCAGAGTGTCAGGCGACTCGTCACACGCGCGAACGGAATGAACATATTCTTCTCGCTCATTGAACCAACACGAGAACCGTTCCCGTTCACCCCACTTTCTTCGCGCCCCGCCACCCCTCGTAGCAGTACTCCCGCAAGTACGCGGCCAGGGACTCCCACAATTTCCCGATCATTCCCGAATGAAGTCATAGACGACTCCGAACATCCTACCCGACGACGGCGAAACTTGCAGAGGCAAGCTGTGGAGCATTCGTGGGCGAGCCACTCCCTGTCCCGCTATCTGCACCTGCGTTTGACTCGCCACCAAGAACACGATCACGACCGTCATCTCCACTTTGGATTGCTAAATCTTGCACACGTCCTTTCACTTGCACGCGCACCTACCTCATCGTCTGCGGAGACAACGGTTGGTGTATTCGAGTCTCAGAGGTACATCGCGATTGAGGCGACTCGACTTTCTGATTCTGGCGCAGACTACACTCCAGAATTCATCACGCTATTGTACGAATCCTGTGATGAGCTCCTGGAGTGCACGGAAGGGGTTTTGAGCGGTGTGCAAGCGTGGTTCGCCGAGGCAAGAAGAGCAAGTTTTGGTAGTCGTGCCAAGGTGCAGCAAGTCAGAGCTGAGCGCTTGGCCAAGTTGGAGGACCTGAGCGCCGGCGTCAAGGCGGCATTGGAACGATTCAAGCAGGACAAGAGGTATGATCCTCATAGTCATCTCAATGGGGCATATCTGACAGGAAATTCAGACATCGTGTTCTCGACCCATATCGCTCGGCATTCGATCCGAAGCATGTACGCGCTGCTCCTGGCCACCACGATCCTCCTCCACATCGCTACCTATTCCATTGCTACATGTACCAGTATCACTCCATGCGCTTCTCAAGCATTCTCACCGAGATCGTGAGCATACAACATCTTGTATCTGATGACCTCTCAAGCATTCTCACCGAGATTGTGAGAATAGAACATCTTGTATCTGATGACTAACAAGATATGAACGAACCCTTAGCTAGACGATATCATCAAGTTGGAGAAGGACTCTAAGGAACCTCGCCTGTGGTGGCCTAGCGTGCCTATCCGGAAGATGCTGAAGTGGAGTCCTTGGAACGCATCACAAGACATGGAACGAAGTGATGACGAAGATCCAGGTGCGTTCATCCTCTCCCGACATCACCGTGTGAGCATCTCACCTCTCACCTCACAATTCCTCAGATGTGATCCAGGGCATCCAACCAGAATGGAACGAAGATCTTGGAACGACAAGTAGGCGGGACCCGGACGCTTTACCTCCGTCGAACGGCTTCCAATATGTGATGTACTGGATCCATGCTCTGATATCTGCCTTGGGTCGTGGGAACGCTCTCTTCGCCATCAAGGCTGGATTGTTGACGGTGATACTTTGCATTCCAAGTTTCCTGAAGACTACAGCAGCGTTTGCATATGGTACGCCTTTAGCCAGTTCGATTTGCCAAGCACATGCTGATCGTCAATCTAGCCGAACGATTCGTGTGGGGCATGTACGTGGAGAGATCCTGACTCACTAAGCTAAAGATGTCTGACACGTTCGACTAGCTTCATGGGCCAACTGACCCTAGCGCGATTCCGAGGCGATACGACATTCGCCCTGGTAGCCCGCATCGTAAGCACGTTCATGGGTGGTCTCGTCGGGATTCGCCCTGGTAGCCCGCATCGCAAGCACGTTTATGGGTGGTCTCGTCGGGTCAGCTTTGTGGTACATCTCAACGGGATCTAGGAACGGCAGTCCTTATGGTCTAGCAGCTGTCATTGCTGTCTCCGCTCCGTTCTTGTTCTTCGCACGTCTCTATTGGCCTGGTCCTCCTATGACGAACATCATCTTCTTCACAACTGTAGCTTTGGTGCGAAACGTTGTGAACCGTATGGAATTGGGCGGGCCACTAACTTTTCGGTTCAGGTTATCGGATTTTCGTGGCAGAACACTCATACCAACCTTTCGATCAGGTTTATTGGTTGGGAGCTCGCTTGGGTGAGTGGATCTTCCTATCACTAGAGTGATGTGTCCTGACGAATGCCTCAGAGACGCTTCGTCTTGGTTGTGTGTGGTGTCACGGCTGCATTGTAAGATCGATCGTCTACTGTCAGAAGAAGCATTACTCATCTCATAATCCGTTAGCATCTTCTCTTTCCTCCCGCCATCGACTACTCTAAGGAGATACCAGCGCACGATGATGTCTACAACTGTGTCGGAACTGGGCGGAGTGTATTGCTCCATAGTCTCATTTGCCAATACGCGGGAACATCAAGAAATCTCGAGGGAGGAGATCGTTCAAAGTCTCGTTGCCATCCGGATGAAGCTGAAGCGGTCTCTGGTCTTGAAGACAAATATCGTATACGAGGTGCGTCGCCTTTATTGCAGAAATGCCTTGCCCATTGATGTGGCGTGGCCAGTTTTCACTCCGGGGAAGCTGGCCATCTCAACGGTATCAGAAGATTCTCGATCTGCAATTGTACGTGTCACCGTGCCACATCATAACAGTGCTTGGGCTTATTGATCCTGTCCCAGAGAAATTGCATATTTGTTGTCGCATCTCATGTCTGTCGTGGAGCATCTTGAGCCCGCGTGGTCTAGGGCGTTCCTGCGAAGGACGCGCTTTCTTGACGCTGACTTCCAGGGCGATGTTCTAGCGGTGATAAGTGCGTCTTCGATGTGGCTTCCGTGAATGTCCATGTGCACTCATGCTTCTCGACACTCACAGGCATGGTTTCCACCGCGCTGCGGACAGGGAATCCCCTTCCTCAGATCACGCCGTGCCCGCTACTCGACAAATTCATGGTGTACACGCATGGGCTAAACGTTATAAGGCAGGAAGCGGATGATGACTATGGTCTTCCGCGGACAATGACCATTGATACGCTCGAAAACGAGCAGTACCTGTGCGTCCTCCACAGCTACTCTGTCATGGGCGTTAATTGACTGGTAAGTTCTGTCACAGATGTTTCTCGGTCGGGGTCACCACCGCTTTCGGAATTGTGTTGCGATTGGACAAGCTCATGGTCGCCACAAAGGAACTGGTAGGGGAGCAGTACCACATCATCGGAATCGGCGTTTCCGAAACGAAGTACTCCGCAGGTCCCAGCCCTGTGTCCCCTGTTGAGCATCCGTCAAAAGATGTGTAATAGACTGCGGGCCACGGAGTCTGCGCTGCAGTGCGATCGCGACCGTCATCTCTGTGGAAAGGTTAGACATTCGCTGTGAGGTTATGACTTAATTTTGTAGCAATTACAGCACCGTTCGGTATTGTTGTATCGTTAACGAATTCTCACGGATGCAATGATTACGGATTCATGCCCTTCCGTGCCGGGTGCTGCGCAGCTTATCCGGTCAGTCTTCGCAACCACATATCACTTAACTCATGCCATGATGAATAGCATCACATATTGAAGGTTCAGAAGCTCAACATCGCACTAGCGGGAGAGAATTTGTCGGAAGGTAGGTGGATCGCTCATCCAGGTATCCATCCATGGTCCGACATCAATTGCCGCATTGCCATCATATCACGGAGGTGCCTTCGCAGTTGCTTCTTGACAGACATCGGTTACAAGCGTCGCGCTCTCACAGGTAGTCTGCACTCGCCCGAGGACGACTGGCTGTCTATCAAGGTGCAAAACGGCTCCGATGGTTCGACTTCGCCTTTGAACTTTGTTTTGTGGCCTTCTATTGTTGCTGTCGTAATGTGGTAGGGAGATCTTCTGCCGCGCACAACGTAAACACTCACCCGGAGGCAAAGGCAGATCGTCGCGGTGCTGCATCCTGGACTCCTGCCACGACCATGTCTTCCTCTCACAGTCCTCGTAATCCTCAGACTGTGCTCGGTAATGCTATCACAGATTCTCCTGAGCCTCAGTCTGCGACGTTTTCCTCCCCCTCGCGCGCGAGTTCGCGCAGTCTATCATCTGGCGAGGCGACCCTTGCTGGAGATGAACCTTCGCAACGTGTTCGCTTTCGCTCTGCGTCTGTGGCTCTCAATGCGGCAGCGGTAAGCTTCGGTACATATCGCAAGGGCAAAGATCGCAAAGGGAAGGGTACGTGTCGTAGCTTACGCTGAGGATGACGCAAGAAGGATCATGAGCTTCTCATAGAGGATCGCATGCTCGCTGTCAACACCGAGATAGGATACCTTGCGACAACGTTGTCGCCGCTCTCGTCTGGAATGGAAGGTAGTGCGTTGAGAATCGCTCAGTATGGATCCAACTACCTCGTCGAGGGGTTACCCGAGCTCCTGAAAGTACTACAAGATGTGGCTGCGATCCACCCGTTCATAGCGAGTAAGCCTTCGTCAGCGCCTGAATTGCAGGTATACTCATAGTGGTCCTAGTTGCTGTTGGGGCGTTCAAGGTGGCAATAGAGCTGGACCTGAAACGTCGGGAGACCGACAAGAAAATTGGCTTACTCTTTCTAGAGATGCGAGATATGATGACAGCGCTAGTAGAGTGAGTCATTCGGGATTCAATGGAAGTCGCCTTGCATGGCTCACGTATGGCTGCAGGCTGCAGAACGTACACGATGGACCGACGCACGTGGGGAAGGATGGCAAGACGATCCAGGCCAGGCTGGAGGGTCTCGTTAGTATGATGGTAGATGATATCAAGGAGTGTGCCAACGCCTGCGACGCATACGCGAAGAAGAGAACCTTCTCAAAGGTCGTCCGGGCGTATAGATGGGATGATGCCCTTCAGAACTTCATTCGTCGGTTCAACCAACGGCGGGCGGATATTGAGTTTGCTTTGGCAATCCACCTAGGGATCAATATCGATATCGCTCACCGAAAGCTTGATATGCTGGACGACAAGTATGTTCTCGTGCTTCAACGAGACAATGTGAGACTGAGTCACGCGCTGTAGAGTCGAAAGGGTCATTGGACTACTCCATCAGAGCATTTCTCCCGAACAGCGCGAGCTTGCGACACTCATCCAGCGACGCGGGGGCTCAGCCGCAGTTTTTGCAGACGACCAGCTGCTTGCGAGCTTGGCTCGGGAACGGCCCAGTGCTACGACGCCCACTGCGAAACTGTCGAGGCGGCAAGGTACATCAGACTTAGAGGCTTTGAAGGCGGAGATGGTGGACGATCCCGACATTGCTATCGCGAACAACTTGGAAACATTCGAAAGAAAGTTCAGGATGCAGCAGCGGGAGCTCGCGGAGGAGGTGCGACAAATCCTGCATCATCATGGAGACCTTATCGTCAACGCTGTGACTGCTGGACCGCATGAGAAAATTGTCGATCCGGTAAGTTGTCACTTTGTAGAGCTTCTATGATTCAATGATCACGACACCTTGTGCCATTCAGGATTTGAGGAATATCTGGAAGGAGATGGTGCGAGGGGTTATAAAGCTCAAAAGGTCAACATCTGATCTCTCCATAGCGATGGCGTGGAAACGTGAAGGCGAGGCATTTTGTTTTGGCGTTGCGGGACTATTGCCTCGAGAAGCTGGATAAGCTCAGGAAGAACGAGAAGACCTTCGACGAGTACCCGACTAACGTCACCATGCAGGACGAATGGACCCTGGATTTCATCAATGTGACCCGGCTGCAAGCGATCATTGAAGCATTTGACGATGATGCGTCTGGCTTCATCACAGTTGGCGAAGCGAACGCGTTCACTACCTCTCGCCCGACCAACTGGAGGTAGGTTCGGACGCCTTCCCTTCGATAAGTGCAGTCTCATTTATTGTTGTAGCCTCCTTCACTGGATGGCATACTGGGCCATCGGTACGTCCGTCTGTCTCCGATGAATCCCTCCTGATTATTGGTATAGGGTGGCAAATGGCGATGACCGACTACGTCGTTCAGATCGACGACTTGCTTGAGAAGATGTTCGCGATGAAGTCCATGGTTCTCCCAGCCAACCGCCGTTTTGTTGAACGATACCTCGATAGCGTCTGGTCGTTCATCACCGAGCTGACTACGGGATTTCGAAGGGCCGAGTGGAACGATGCCATGCGAGAGAAATTCCAAAGTTACGTGCAGGCGGAAGAGGAGAAGACGAGGGATCAGTTGCAGATTGTGCGCTATGACATCGATGCTGCAGACACTCTTCTTCTGATAACCGGCCCCGGCAGGATCGAGAAGGTATGAAATCCATTGGAATTTGATAAAACACGCTAATCTCTCATGGATTAGCATCTATTCCTGCTATTGTATCTTTTACTCAAGAGGGACTCTGACATCTTCCGATTGGCATGCACCACGGTCCTCCACAAAGATGAGCTGTGGGACTCAGCCAACACTCTTGAGTGGGTCTTCCGTGCGGTAAGCGACCGTCATCATGATCTCGAGAGTATGTGAGGCAATGAGGTCGGAGAGATGATATGACTGATATACTACCATAGACCTGTTCAAACAACAGAATTACGACCCAAACCAACAATTCAAAGTATTCGCCTTCGAAATGGTAGGTACAGTTCGATCATTGCCAGCCGATCTATTTCTGGAAGAGATTTTGTAGTTCAACTATTGGCATGACTCCACCCGACTTTGGTCCCTGGATCGCCTTCGCGACACCCGCTACGTTGATCTCGTATCCAACGACGCGGATGATGACCGAGACATCAATCCAGCAGACGTTCTGAATCACCCGATTGAGAACACCGATGATCCCCTCAATGTCCCTGAATATGTCGAGTCGATTGACGATAGACACGCTCAAGGTCCACTCCTAGCGATGTACGTTTCGTGTTTTGTGCACCCTGGATGAGGTTGACACTGTATCAGACTAGGGCATTGGTGTGGTTTCCTCGGGCAAGATGGACTGTATCCTTCTGAGCCCATGATATCGCTCCATCTTCACACCGCAACTTCGAAGGTCAGACAATTTGTCGCTTCTGGCAGTATACCTTCTGGTACTAGGTGGAAGCTGGTTGGAAAGATCAAGGAGGACGACGACCCAAACGGGCCCGCGGTCTATGTCTTCACAATCACCTATGCAGCTCGTCTGTGGCCTAGACGCTTCAACGGCACCCTGCACGACGACGGACGCGTCTTCACCGGCTCATGGGCGTGCACGTCAAACAATGAGAGTGGGAGCTTCTTCTTCAAACGCCTGACATGTGATGCCATGCGCTTCTGGCCTCTATCTCTTGATCAGGAGATCAGGCGACCGAGGGCCCTCTGGAGCTTTGCACTGCGGGTGGTACAGGATCAGGTTCGGCGAAAGCTTCTGGCGAAATCCCGTCTGAATGAGCGACAAGAAATCAGGCAGCGCTATCTTGACCTCATTCGCTCAGAGGGGGTTGCTCTTCGTGGGAGCGAGGCGGACCTTGAAGCTGTGCGGCGCTGTTATCACAGCATGACTCCCTCCGAAGCTCGCTTTAACCACATGCTCTACGAATATCGACAAAGGCTTGCTCCTAAGCACTAGTGAGCCTTCTATTTCTGGGGCTCTTGAAAATCATGGCTGACATGGTTGTAGCGGAGTCACTTGTGCTCACTGTCGGGCTACCATTTCTGGAGCTCGGTACATCTGCCTCGACTGCCACACACCTCGGCTCACCGTTGACCTATGTGAGAGTTCAGACTGTGTGACCGCTGTCATTGGCCTTGATCGCAGAGCCGATCTACCCTCGCCGCACTTGCCTGCGCATCGACTGCTGAAGCTTAGAAAGGTTATCCATCGCCATCGAGAATTCGGTGGTACATACCGAGCGGCGCATGATGGTCTAATCAGAGCCGAGGAAGCCCTCTCTGACACGAACGCTGTTCAGTCCTGGGAGACATCGGAAGACCTGCAGAAGGGCCTCGAGACTGAACACGTCATCGGTCGTGCATTGTCGTGCATCGGGTGCGGGAGTCAGGTTTCGCGCCCATGCTGGTACTGTATCGAGTGCGAAGGTGTGTTCCCACTGTCGTGACTTAATACCCCTTGTCGGCATATCTGAAGCTCATCGTAGATTATGCATTTCTCTGCACTTCCTGTGAGGCCAACAACGTCGTCATCAAAGGCAAGCACAAGCTCGCTCATGGACTCGTCCTTTGTCAGCTACCGCGCGAAGAAAACCACGCAGAGCTTGGTCATACAGCATGGCTAGATAGGAGGATGGGCGCCCTCGAGACCAAGTTCGATGCGGTCTCGCACCAGTCGACCATGCGCTTCGATGCGCTGGACAGAAAGATCAGTGACTTGAGGGTCATCGTACCGGGTGAGCCTTCTGTCACTGGTACCTCAGAGACCAGCCTGCTTCGAATGAGGATGGACGGATTGGATGAGCGGATGCAGAGCATAGAAACGTTGCTCACTGCATTAGTACAGAAGCTCGACGCAGAATTGTAGAGACATAGTCTGAAACGCTTGTTCATTACAGCATACACACGGCATAGTCGCGCGACATTGACTTTCTGGAACTGAGGATAGGCGTCTGAGTCTACTGTGATGCTGATGTTCGGGTGTCAGCCTAGTAAGGCAGCAATGAGTCAATTGCAAATTGTTGGTTCCCACCTGTACATATCGCACTATTACAACTCTTCCCCCGATTGTCATCTCCAAGAGCCAATTCCTGTGTTCGTTCTTCGTTATACATACAAGTATGTGTTGCAGAGTCTATATGGTCATCATGACTGGTAACACATGACTTGTCACAGAGAACTCCCATTCCAGTCGTACTTCAAAAGCTCTAGAACATCCACTCATCGCGGCGACGACATGCGAGGCGGCACATCCTACTCCGAAGCTCAGGCTGCGATCCGAGCAGCGGACGACAGCCTTGGCGAATATCAACAGCGACGTGGCATTACGATCCTCAATAAATCTGGTAAGTGATTTCTATGGCATATGTGACTCTGCTGAATCTTCTCTAATTAGGCGACCATCTGAGTGCAGTCGACCATTATGTCTCAGACTCTCGAAAGGGGGCATCGATCTTGCAACCACTGGGAGAGAGCGACCTCGAGAACGCTGTGCGGAAAACGATTGAGGGATTCGCTGCTACCGTTCCTACTCTGCTGAAGCTATTAGACACAGTCTCCCAGATCCACCCCTTCATCAAAGGTAGACACTCGTC
Source organism: Lignosus rhinocerotis TM02 (assembly GCA_000743315.1). Classification (NCBI taxonomy): domain Eukaryota; kingdom Fungi; phylum Basidiomycota; class Agaricomycetes; order Polyporales; family Polyporaceae; genus Lignosus; species Lignosus rhinocerus. Next base: position 12,206 of record KN050046.1, on the reverse strand, counting down.
CAATTCTACTGTAACTCACGTTGACTCTTTGCAGTTGCGGTCGATGCGTTTCGCGTTGCTTTAGAGCTCGATGCACAACGCAAGGAGAACGACAAGAAGATCGCTCTTCTACTTGTTGACATGTGTGATATGATGTCTGTTCTGGGCCAGTCAGTTATCGAGTTCTGTTCAAGTTCCCATTGCAAGCGTCTGACAACATGTTTCATCAGGTTGGGCGGGATCAAACCTGGACACTGCGTCGGTACAGGAGAGGATCAAAAGACGGTCCACGATCGTTTGAAAGGCTTGATAGACATGACGGTCGAAGATATCACGAGCTGCGCGAACGCGTGCAATGCGTACCTTAAACAAAGCATCTTCTTAAAGGTTCTGAAGAGCGCGTCGTGGGACGCGCAACTGCAGGGTTATGCACATGGTTTCAAGACTCGCCGGAAGGAATTCCAGTTCACACTCTCTATCTACATTGGACAAGGCATTGATGCGGCACACGACAAACTTGACAACATTGAACAGCAGTATGTGATTGGAATGCTTATAAGTTGCCTCTGTCTGACTATTTTCCTTAGGATGGATCGTCTTGTGCGATATTTCACGGCGTGTGCATCCCACGAAGAGCGAACTCTCAGAACTCTTGTGAACGAAATGGGCGGGGGAGAAGTAGTCATGACCAACGAAGATGCATTTTCAGATTTGTTCGTCAAGGCCAGCAACATTATCCGAAAATCAGACACCGCTTCGGGAGCTTCGGACACAGTTGCCTTCACTTCCACCTCGGAACGCATGTTCAAACACATTCAACAGGAGCTCAGGAAGGACGTAGACACTATCATACGTGATAACACGGTCCGGTTTATGCACAAGTTTACGTTACAACATATGGAGATCGAGAAGAGATTGAGCCTTACGATACAATCGGAAAGCAATCGGATGATCGAATGGGATGGAGCGAAAACTATAGTCGACCCAGTACAGTCCATTCAACGATATATTGACATGAACTGACACTAGTCAAACGTCTAGGATATCCGTCAAGTATGGGAAGATATGGTGAGTCCTTCCTAAGGGTGTGCTGCACGTCTCGGAGTGGTACAGTACTAATTTGGCGAGCAGCGGTGGCGGGGAAGCGTGAAGGCCAGGACGTTGCTTCATGCCCTTCTGGAGCACCTCAGTAAGGCGCGGCATGATGGTAGCGATATCGTTGGTCAGACAACCGCCACGGCGTACGACTCCGACACCAACGACGATGATGACGCTTGGACCTTTGAGCATGTCAACCTTTCCCGGCTCCAACCTCTTATCGATGCCTTCGACCGAGACACTTCCGGACGCGTCACCGTAGAGGAGGTCAATGTCTTCACCTTGTCTCGCCCGGAAGGTTGGAGGTAAGTGTTTTGACTGGTAGTACATCTACGGATAGCTCATATCATACCGTTGAACTCTAGCCTGTTGCACTGGTTAGCCTATTGGGCAATCGGTATTGACTTACCAGTCATTAGAGTAGCTCCCATGATGACAGTACGTTTGCAGGCCACCAGATGATAATGAGCCGATATGCCGCCAATATCGAGTCCATTCTCAATGAGATGTTCGAACTCAGAAAGTGGCTTAGCGTCCTCCCTTCTAATCGGAACGCCGTTGAACGCTACATATGGCGGACAGAGATGCATATTATCAAGTTGACTGCCGCATTTCAATGCATTCCCTCCAACATACCGCTTCTCAACAAATTCACGACTCACACCACGTCGTTCGAGCAGACATTACGCAAGAATCTCGAGTTGTTCAGGTACAACATCGACGATGCTGATACCGTGAGACTCATCTCAGGGACCCATCGAATAGAGAGGGTGAGTGTATCGGGGGAGTAAGACACTCAAGGGCTCAATATTGTTTTTCATAGTGTATATTCCCGATTCTATATCTTCTCCTCAGTAGACACCTGCGAATCATGATCTCGGGGATGACACGCATTCTCCACGAGAACGAACTCGAAGAGGCAGCAGCCTCAGTACAAGTGCTATTACTGTTGGCACTGCAAGATCGATACGAATCACTGTCAGGTGAGTAGACAATGCGGAACAATGTGGTACCCTTTATCAAGAGATCGCTCATTCACCTCCCGTAGCGCTGTTCAGGCAACGGAGGCTCGACCCCATCCAACAATTCAAAATTTACGAATTCGGAATGGTGAGTGATGCAGATACTCAGTACGATATACCAATTCATGTTGCTAACGGGACTACAGCTCGAACACTGGATGGATCGCGATTTCACTGGCAGCAATCGCCTGACTCAATCTGATCTCCATATGACTTGCCTCTCTTGTGTCGGATATGTTGGCGAATGGCGCGACGAAGTCTATCCTAACAACGACGAGAACGTGCTCATGTACCCTCCATATTGCATTACGGTTGACGATATCCCTACCCCGTCACCAGACGAGGAGCCTGAGTGCTCAGATGGAGAGCGTACGGACTTTCCACAGTTCTTACCAGAAGTGTGAGTGGTTTCGAATTGACTACTCATCTGCATTAAAGGTTCTACAAGCAGATTCGGTCGCTGGTCCGGCTTCCTCATTGGCACATCCTCATATCCACAACAGCCAATGATAATGATGGACATACGAGCCCCGTCTTCCGGTGGCTCGAAGCGGCTGCAATGTTCAGCGCCCGGCGGCGGGCAGTCCATAGAAGGAGAGTATACAGACGAAGATGGAAAGCTGATCTATACCTTCAGCCTGACGAACTTGGACTCGTCTCAAAGTATGTCGGATTGGAGTTGGATCTACCGAAGCCCGGGGACCCTTCGTCTACGCGGTGAACTCGTGCAGGATCGAGGAGTGCTCTCTGGTACATGGAGTCGAGATGAGCACAGCGAATCATTCCCTTTCATTTTCAAGCGGCTTTCCGCGGATGTCATGCGGTTCTGGCCCACGCCTGAGGAGCTAACGGCGAACAAACCTCGCGCGCTCTGGCGTTTCGCGATTTCGGCAGTGGCGGATCAAGAGCGACGCAGGCTCCGTCCATGGGCGTGGCTTGCATGGCGCTGGAGGAGTGGTCAGCAGTTTGTAGAACGATCGGTCCAAGCCCTCACGATGAAGATGTCTATCGACGACTCAGAGGGTGACGGGCCGTGGATCGTGCCAAAAACCATAATGCGATACCTATGGCGGATGACCCCCGGCGAAGCACACTTGTGGGAAACAATGGTAGCTTTGCGCAAGCGAAGCATCCCGAGACACTAGTGCGCACCATTCGGCGCTTTGACTGTTATCCGAGACTCATAATGACTTCTAGCGGCACTTTCTGTGACACTTGCCAACGCTCCGCCATCGTCGGCGTCCGCATCATGTGTCTATCCTGCGGCATGATCCCTACTGTTGACTTCTGTAACAGACCGGAATGTTTGGGGCAGGAGCCAGATGTTGTGCTACAGGCACTGGCAGATGAGACTGTTTTGCCAGACGGCGAGACCATCGTTTATCACCCCGCTGACAAATCAATTGCCCGTCCTCATCTCCTCTCTCACGATATCGCCAAACTTCGCAAGGTGGTACAGTACCCTAGGGAGTTGGCAGAAGTTTACCGTGACGCAAGATCGGGCTTGAAGGCTGTGCGCCAAGTGCTCGCACGTCTCGATGTTTCCTCAGGTGCGCGCCAGTGATCCGGTGACTCCAAATCAGAGGTAGCTCATACGCACTTCCATGCACAGCTGAGAAGAGACCGTGCTGCGTGCACTGCTCTGAACCGGTTGCCATGCCATGCTGGTATTGTTTCGAATGTAGAGGTAAGAGTCACTTGGACACTTCCTGTAAATGACGATGTCATACATGCATACACACGACAGAGGACGATGTGTTCGTCTGCACACAATGTGACGACAAGCTTGGGGGTGTATCCGCTGCATTTCACCACGCGAGCCACGGGCTCGTCAAGTGCCAGCAAATCGGCGAAGACGTCGCCTCCGCTGATATCAACACATCCATTCTCAAACTCAACGAGAAGCTAGAAACGATTCAGGTTGTGCAGCAGGAGTCTGCAAAAGACATCAACACGAAGCTAGGAGCGCTAACCGGAAGGATGGATAGCATGGAGAAGAGACTTCGGGATATCGAGAACCTGCTTCGTGTAGCAGTTGCTGCATTGCAGGGCGGGAGACAAGGTGCATGATGTAGACGACCGGCAGAGTAGTCTATATATGACGTTAGCCAGTAGGGCAACAAGACATGCTCTCCAGTGACTTCTCGGACGACGTTCAGTCGCGCTAATCTCTGATCGAGGGCAACAAGACATGCTCTCCCGTGACTTCTCCAACGACGTTAAGTCGCGCTAATCTCTGATCCAACGCTTGACCTGGCTTTGTGTTAGATCCTAATAGCAGACAGACGGCCAGTGACAGTGCCCACCTGTCATCTCCCCAAGCGATGGGTATTCATAAAATCTGTGTAAGAAAGATTCCAGTTGATAGTGTGATCGATATATACTGCCAGCTGAGGATCTGCGGTGCTGTTCAGACTCGGGCATGTGAGTCAGAGCGAGAGCGAGATCATGCAACACGTGAGTGTGAGCATGCCCTCGGGCATGTGAGTCAGAGCGAGGGCGAGATCATGCAACACGTGTGTGTGAGCGTGAGTGTGAGCGTGCCCTCGAGGCGTCGCATGTCCGAGGACAAGGTTTTCAATGGTACTTCACGCGCACTTCAGCCATGTCCGAGGACAAGGTTTTCAGTGGTACTTCACGCGCACTTCAACTTGCATTCGGGGAATCAAAGGACTTAGCTGAATCTGGCAATTGCCGTCCGTGTGGGGCAAAGCCAGCAGGTATAATAGCCAGAATGCAAACTACACAGCGAGAGCGGGGGTTGTACGACACTGCAAGACCATGCTATGCATCGAGAGCAAGGAGAGCAAAGATAGAGCACAGGTAGACACATTCTGTGCATAATCAGACAAGAGATGAGCTCATATGCCCATGAGTGTGGAACGAAAACTGACTCACCAGCAGTTCGTCTGTATAATGCACGATTAGTACCATCGTCCTTTGGATGATATTTCTTCCATGGAGTCACTCGTCAACTTGACGACTTCTGCTGCCTTAGCAGGGTGTTTCAGATCCCAAAGGGAGGAGTAGTGGGTATACTGGCTGCCGAATATACGATAAGCCAGGAGGTAAAATAGGCATCTCTGACAGCCGTTGTAAAGCAGGCTCAGATAGCCATGAGGCTCGGTGCACCGATGGAAGATGGCAGTAATGGTCCACCCGACTAACTCCTCCCAAAGCGGCTCTTCATGCAACGTAGAGGGCTAGGAATATTTCAGGATCTGCTGGTAAGATGGGATGTAGAACATGACGTGCACATCTTGTGGTGGAAACCATTCTTCACTGCATACTCCGAAAGAAATGACACCAGCACACCCATGTCGTGCAAATCCAGGCCTACTTTGAGGACATGTGGCAGAATCAGAAAGCTTATGAGAGCCCTAACGTCCTCGGTTGACCACATGATGCGCAGTTCCCAGCGCGCAAATTGGAAGAGATCCATGAGCGAATTCTCCTTCCCACCGGAGAAAGGATAGATGACTGCACAGCCCGCATCAGTATGAGTCCAAGTGTAGTATATGTAACTAAAGCACTGAATATGATCACTTACGGCGAGAGAGGTCGCTCGTATCAGATTCGGTCAGGAGGTAGAGATAATCATTGTATGTCCAGCGGAGCCTTTGGAAGAACACCTCAATCTGCATCCGATGAGTATCCCCATCGCGGACAAGCTTTACCAACAGACGGTCGGCTTCGATGTCTGCCAGGTGCCCGAGCGCAAGCGTCCCATACAACTCTGGGAGTCTCAAAGACGAGAGAGTGGGGAGGCGCCTTGGATTTCCTGCACGATATCTTTTGTGTATGATGAAGGCTACAGCGTAGAGAGGGATTGGCCAGTAGCGCGTTAACTGGGGATACTTGCGTGAGCACCATTACGAGGGAATGTGGAGATGTTGCTCACGCTGAATTTCCCTGGACCTAGCCTCACGCCCGGTGTGGAGAAGGGATCCTGAAGAACGGGCTCCGGGGAAGAGGACACACCATCCCAGGGAGATACGAAGAGTAGAGGAGCGTCATCGCAGTGCAAGTCAGAGTCCCAATGCCAAGAGTCGGCGGGTTCCAGGGAGGGAGTCATTTGCCCGTGGTCTTTCCTTCACTGTTCCCAGAGCGCGGTCGCTGAGTGCGCGCGCTCTGAATTTGAAGAGTCTAGAGACTCGAAGACAGGGCATCGTGGAATGCTTCGGTAGTCGGCAGACACTGACGTTCATGCTCGGCGATGCAGCATGCTGAATGCGGCCGGTGCCAGATGTCCAAATATGTATCAACAACGAGCCAGCATCGGAATGCTGGCACTGGCACATCTATGAACTTGAACACGCTTCTCTGCGGATCTACAACGTTAACGGCTCCTTCTGCCGACTACAAACGTCACTCTATCGGGTTGCTATACTTGTATGCTGCACAGGCTGGCGATCTCCTTGCTCAATCCCTGCATAAAATCCACATACTACTTCCTATGATTAAAGTTCTGGTCGCTATACCTGCGAGACTAGGATCGCCATTCCCACATGAACGATGCTCAGGAACCCGACAGCACTGGCATATGGGCCACATAGGTCTCTAGAAGGTTTGAATGCAACGACGCTCCGAGAACCTGGCTCGCCGTGTGGACGACTCTTTTCTGCCAGGTAGAAGCTATCTCTGAGTCTTAGGCTGCCGATGGTAAACGTCTCCCTCCTGCCGACGCTTGCTCCTCGCCTTCACTTCCGGGTCCTTTCACCGTCATCTATACGTTCGCACCTTCATGACGGAGTCTTTCCTTTGTTGCCAATGCATCAAAATCTGCGTGCCACAGAGAATCGTTCGACATCCCCTTCTCAGGCTTTTCTGGTGCTACTGTGGATCAACTCCTAGGGTGAAGCGTGTCGTTTCCCGGGGGCGCACTCCTATTGTGGGTGCTCTCCACATGATGAAAGGGTTGCTGCAAGCGATGTGGTGAGGGTCTGACATTCACTATACGGAATTGTGACTCGGCGTTCAACGTCAGCCCACGTCGTACCGACGACAACACCGTAACGTTTGGTACATCGAGTCCGCAGCTCGACGCGCCGCAATCTCGGCCCTACCACCGTTAGAGCCTCTCTCTGTTGCTGCTGCTGTTGGTGTTTTGTTGCTGCTACCATTGTGTAATCTGTCTTGGCGCAAAGAGCGGGATTCAAGATTCGCGCAGCGCAGGCTCGCTCCACGGCACTAGCAGACATCCGAAAGAAGGTACAGGTGCTTTGCACCAATTTGATCAAGACTATGGATATCTGCGTCCACTCACAGCTTACCACGTAGCTCCTACACAATCTGCATTATAGGAGAGAGCCTAGCCGCCAAGACGCCACGAATCACAAGCATGGGGAATCTCTGCGTGTCATGCCCGAAGTGCGAGGCTACCACTTCTGGGACAGGATCGCTGTTCTGCTGACACGACATCGAAGGCGCAGCCGAAGTGCGAGGCTACCACTTCCGGGACAGGATGCTGATTTAGAACTTTTGTAAACCTTGGAATTGGAACGTCACACAGAATAGCTCCGCATACGCGACGTCTTCACGCAACTATAATGACAATGCTCTTCGACGAAACATACACTCCAGATACAGGTGAGCCTCATTCACAAGTCGCAATGCTAAGTGAGATGCGTCGCTCATACTGTGTCTGCGTATGGTGCAGAACCGTCCTTGCCGTGAGGCGACCGCCGCCGATGGCCGGTTTGTTGTGATTCGAGTACTGAAGGTACGCAGCAGGGCCAGCAACACCTCGTCATCCTCCGGTTCGCTGCTCGGGGAATGAACAATTTGATCAGCAACACCTTCGTGCTGCCGCTTCTTGGTGAGACACAGATCGAGGACATCACCTGTGGCGTGTTCCCACTCGTCGGCCACAAAGTGCGAGAGGCGCACCACTACTCGGCGCAGAACTCTGTGGGCGGGCCTCGTTGACATGGTCATGCAAATGCTTGCGGTACGTTGACTAGTAGTTCTTTCTTGTCCCGATGTCCGTCCATGATGTCTGTCATGAACAGGCACTTGGGTTCATCCATGCCTTGTTCATAGCTCACCGGGTAATCATATGCGCAGGCCTCCCCGGCTTGCTAGTAGTACTGACTCCCTCAACGCCGTCGCTCTTCATGATGCATTCAAGGAAAACTTCCTTATACAGTGGCAGCCTGAGTCACTGAGAGCACCCGGAATTGCTGTTCTGCGTCCCCGAGTGTACTGACACGACATTGAAGGCGCAGACGGGTTTCCCCGAGGCTGCCTAGTCGAAGAGCACGTTCTCGTGGGCCCATACACTGGCTCGTGGACGGATTGTGCGCGTATATCCCCACCTGAGGTCCTTCCAGGTGCGCCGTACGATCCCTACAAAGTGGACGCATGGCAGCTGGATACGCGCCTGTCCGATATGCAGTCAATCTTGGGATAGATCTTGACCGTGTCTTTGATCTTGAGGAGGCGCATGCCAGCTACGGAAATGCTTGTGCGGTTGGAGACAATCGTTTATGCAACGACTGCGAGCGCTCTGGTCATCCCTACGGTGCTCACAGAGCCTGCCTCCGACCCGGAGGAGGATGGAAACTCCGCCATGGCAGGCACACGGTGATAGCGATCGATGTGCATCTTCGTGGTTCGCACTTGCGCTGCTTGTCCTTACACTCATGATCTGCATCATGCGACTCTCCCTAGACCAACGCTGGTTTGTTGAGTCTCAATTCCTCTCCTCCCGACTACCTCTCACCTGTTACGCGGACTTCAGTGAGGGAGATCTCGGACATGATAGTGGTGCTTTCGGCGATGTGTTTCACGAGCACATCGTAGGATATGCAGTAGGGGATCTATATGTCTCTATGAAGATGTTGAACAACGGGGTGTCGTCTCCAAGCATTGCAGGCCCTGGTACAGCAGACAAAGCTGAAGCACAAGCGTGGCAGCGAACGCATAGTAACACTGTGCTCACGAGGTACACCGATTGGCGTAGTCGTTCACTCTGAATGCGTCCTCTGATTAGATCGGGATACAGGAGATGTTGACTGACCATACCCTCACGTCCCGGGCAAACCGCAATACAAACACACTCAGTCGCATATACATCGCGTCATGGATTCAGGCAGGACCGTCCGCACTGAATAGCAAGATACGATAGTATGCGGCACATACATGAATAGATCAGGTATCAAGAATACACCAGGAACTGGCAGCGACACATCAAACGTACAATCATCGAACGCGAGTTCGCTCGGACACTTTTCGTCCATCAATCATCTTCCACCATTGCATCATGCACTATTCATCACCGACACACCTCCCATCGTCCGTGTCACTGCTTCATCCGATGACAACAAGCCCTCCCAACATACTAACAAGCACCGCCGACAACACGCCGAACAGTGGTATCCCGACGAAGGGCTCATACCGCTTGTGCGCAGCGTTGCCCGTTTGGGACCCGCTTGCCCCGGAGGAAGTCGAGGACGGCGAGAACGTGATGGGCGCCGTCGCGGACTGAGTCTGCGTCGCTGCCGAGCTCGCCGAAGACGCCCTTTATAGTCAATGCACACGTCAGTCATGCGTCACAAGACAAGCCGAAAGGCACGGGAAGCCGATGCAAGGCGAGGGACGAGGGGACTCACGCAGAACTCGCCGCGCCCGAGTCGCTTTGCGTGTTCACGAGCACGCGGTCGATGACGTGTATGACCCCGTTGGGCAGCAAGACATCGGGCTGCACAATTAGCGCGGTGGTGTTCCCCGAAGTGACGTATTGTCCAGTGGCATTGCGGGAGAAGCTGAGGGGCTCTCCAGCTGCGGACGTTTCGTTCTGGCTCCCGAGGCGCGGAGAGTAGACAGTGGTGCCGTTGATGAGCTGCACGCACACTTCATTAGTACTAGGTGCTTGCGGGGCACGAGGCCCAGGGAAGGTAGAGGAGAGGAACACACGTGGTTCTGGAAGAGCGCAAGGAGGGCGCTCTGGTTCGACGCGAGGCTGGCGAGGTTCGGAGCCGCAGCCTGGATCGCGGAGTTGTTTGGGGCGAACAACGTGAAGCCGTGCAGACCTGTGTTCAGGATGTCGAAAAAGGACTCATTCGTCGTCTGGTTCGTGCTCGCATTATAGAACGGCGTAGAGACCGAGCTGAGGGCGGTTTGCACAGCCGCGAGCGACGCGTTGTTCACAGGGACTGTATCTGCGAAGGGCTCCGGGATGATGAGCACGTGGTCGACGGTGTGGATGGTGATGTTCCCGAAGGACGTCGTGTTCGTCACCGTGGAGTCGTTCCTGGAGGGGGATTAGTTCAGTCGTGGTGGGGGTTGCTTGCAGTGGGGAGAGTTACGCACAGTTGGTTGAGCACGTGCACCTTGCCGTCAGAGCGCGTGGCCCAGGCCACCACCTGGTGCTGACCGCCTTCGAGTTGAACGACCTTGGGATCGCTGAGCAGTGTGCGCCCAAGAGTGACGTTGGGGTAGGTCGTTGAGACACCAGAGAAATTGCCCGACACGATGTGATATGCGATGAGATCTGCCAAAACATCCAGATCGGATGTTTCGTTGGCGAGTATGGATTGAACTAGGACAAGTACTGGGTGAGCTCCCTATCCGCATCGCGTACGGAACACACTCACATGCTTGGTTGTCCGGGGCGAAGAGCACGAACGATTGGTTGCTAGACAGCTGTGCCAGAATAGACTGCCCAGCTGCAGACGAGTTGAGCTTTGACGCTACTGAGACGAGCTGGGTGTGTCCCGAACTTGTCAACGCCTGGAGCAAGCCAAGTAGGTTTTGGTTGTTCTGCCCGAGCACAGCGGGGATGCAAGCGAGGGCGATGGAAGCGGCGGCAGAGAACCTCATCGTAGGGGTCGTCAACAGTGAGGTCGTGAAGAGGGGAAGAAAGTGAATCCTAGGGAATCCAGGGGAACACTGGGAAGCTCATAGAGCTAGTTTATATATCGAGAGATGCGTTCATGGTGACGAGTGCCCTGCGGGGAAGACGCAATATTGAGCCACTTCGGTCGGAACCTTGGGAACGCGCTCTGACAGCTTCCCTCTCGAGACGGGCATGATCGACTCTGGGCCTGCTGCGATGAGAAACACACGTATCGTACGTCAGACTCTGCGGATGATGTCGATCACGTAAGCTCTCTAGCCCTCCCACCCAGAGCCCCGTATGGTTTTTCAATGTAACATTGCCGAAACGCTGCAAGCACGCGAGACGCACTCACCGCCTTGTGCCGCTCCTGGTCATTCGTTTTCCACACTGGATGTCCCCAAGCACAATGATCGGAGCCGAACATTACTACCTGAACAGATCCTTGCAGCAGTGGTAAGCTTCAACCCTGGGTTTCCTACCTCTCGATTTTGGCATGTCAGGGTGCAATAGGAGACAGCGGAAGCATCTGCCGGTACGAATCCCGACGCATCCGCAAGTAGCTCCATCACTGCCCTACAAACATAGAGAATATTGACGTCAGAGGACCGCGCAGGTAAAAAAGTCTCGCACGCACCTTATAGTCTGACAGTCATTGTGAATAACACTAATGATTGTAGTAATGACGTCTGTACACGAGGCATGGAGGCTAAAAGTGCCCATTGTTGGATATTATACGGAAACTCGCTTCGTGCAGAATGACAGTAGCGCATTCAACGAAAGAGAAAGAGATAGTAGGCTATTCATGACTAGATTTGAACTGGAAAGAAAGCATTGTCATAGAGTCACGACTGACTGTGTCCAGTTTGAAGCTTGAAGCTCCAAGACTCGGTCAAGCCGCAGTTGTGCAGGGACTTGAAATCGAGCAAACCATCGTAGATCTCAAATGAAATGCGAGTAGGCTGGATAGGAAAGATGGATAGGATCCAGGCTATGATTTCAGGCGTTGAAGCTTCAAGCCCAAGTAATATTACAAGTACAGCTGTTTGCGAAAACAAGTGCCTGATGTGGGCGTCTGTCCCAAACTGCACGAGTTGACGCCGAATGCACACACGCAGTGCGCGTTCACCAGCACCTTCGAATTGCATCTATTGGTACAGCCTGACACAATCCTCGAACTGAAAGTTGTCAACTCGTTCACCTTAAGATACTCCCTCGTTCTGTACAATTATACGTGAATCTGCGACACACACACAGTATTCGCCCGT
>KN050045.1:97318-108709 GCA_000743315.1 Lignosus rhinocerotis TM02 | reverse complement strand
CCGGTGTTGACTCCGATTGTCAAGGCTACTATGTTATTCATCCACCTCGTTCAGTGTACATCAAACAGAATGGTCGAGAACATCTCATGCAACGCAAACGGGCACTCTCGACCGGTCGACCCGCCAACGTCATCTTGGGACACCCTTGAGAGCTTGAGAGGAGGCCTAGTCTAGAATTGGTCGAGAACGGGCACGGTTGCGTAGAACGCGCTCGCGTGTGACCTATACATATAAGCCTTTGCGTGAGTATCTCAATGGTATGCGTTTTATCACCCGTGGAATCCTGCTCAGATCGGTGTCCGTTGCTACTATATCATTCTTTGCTCTGAGATATCTCCGCCACTCAGTCATGTCCGTCCGTCGCACCATCGTTGTGGGGGGCGGTCTCGCAGGACTGAGCGCTGCTCACACTGCGCTCGAGAACGGGGCGACTGTCATCTTGCTGGACAAGAAGCCTTCGTGAGTGGCCTTCGAATTCAGCATGTGTGCGACCCATGCATAGCGCTGCGTGTTAATCTGTTGGCTTATGATTCAAGGCTAGGAGGGAACTCGGTGAAAGCAAGCTCTGGCATCAATGGTGCAGGGACTGAGGCGCAACAGCAGCTCAACATCACTGACTCTCCCCAGGCATTGTATGTGATCGGTACATCCTCTGCGCTCCTGTACTCACGAACATATCGCAGTTATGATGACACTGTTGCATCGGCCCGCGACCTTGCCCGTCTGCATCTCATCAAGACACTCACCGAGCACTCCGTCGCCACACTCGACTGGCTCACAAGCAAGTTCAGCGTCGATCTCTCCCTCGTCGCGCAGCTAGGAGGACATAGCGTCGCGCGCACGCATCGCGGCAAAGGCGGTGCGCCGGGCTGGGCCATGACTTCGGCGCTGATCAAGAAGCTGGAGGCCCAGCCTGAACACGCGACTATTTTGAAGGGCGCGAAGGTGACGAAACTGCTCCAGGACGAGAGCGGACGCGTGAACGGGGTAGAGTATGAGGTAGGTGGTGAGAGGAAGACAGAGGCAGGTGCGGTTGTGATCGCAACGGGGTGTGTTCCCTGTCCCCTTGTTTTGTCCGGCACTGGAACTGTGTAGCTCACGCGCTCACGCTGCAGCGGATTCGCAGCGGACTACACAGAGGGCGGCTACCTTTCGCAGTTCCGACCTGAGCTGCTCTCCGTGCCGACCACGAATGGTGACCACGCAACCGGCGACGGCCACCGCCTCGCTGTTGCGTCGGGTGGAGCACTCTGCGACATGGAGCAGGTGCAAGTACACCCCACAGGTTTCGTCGACCCAAAAGATCCAAGTGCAAAGACAAAGTTCCTAGCAGCTGAGGCCTTGCGCGGTGTTGGCGGCATCTTGATTGAAAAGGACGGGTCGCGTTTCGTCGACGAGCTCGAACGGCGCGACTTCGTCACCGAGAAGATGCAAGAGATCTCGAAGCAGGGTCGCGCGCCCGTCAAGTTGCTGCTCAACCAGCAGGGTGCGAAAGTGTTAGAAGCTCACGGTCCGTCTCCCTTTGTTCATAATTCATTCTCTCCTCACTCGTTGAGGCTTGCAGTTAGGTTCTACAAGTCGAAAGGCCTCATGAGGGAATACGAATCAGTCGTTGCATTCGCCCAAGACACAAAGATCCCACTGTCGAACCTCAAGGCAACATTCGAGGCGCTTGAAACATATGCCTCTGGGAATGCACAGGATCCCTACGGAAAGAGTGGGTAGCTCATGTTCTCCGACCTCCTCGCAACCAATTCCTTCCTCTCAGCGAATTTTACAAACTCCTTGTACGCCCTAAATGAGCCACTGCTCGTTGCGGAGATGACACCAGTCGTGCATTACGTACGTTCATTGCGCTCTCTGCGACTCATAAGGGTATAGTTAACCGCCTCCACTGTAGACAATGGGTGGCATTGTCATCGACGAACATGCACGCGTCTTGAACGGCGAGGGCGTGCCGATCTCAGGTCTGTTCGCTGCTGGTGAGGCAATCGGCGGCGTACATGGGCGTAATAGGCTCGGGGGGTCTTCTTTGTTGGAGGCCGCGGTCTTCGGCAGGATTGCGGGGAAGAGCTCAACTAACTGAGCAGGTGGTGGCGACAACATATGTAAGCTCACAATGTGCACTAGGTGGCTCTTGTCTTATCCCAAGCCTAATATGAGGATCAACAAGGGAATCGCAATGTTCGAATGTATATGTATATGTATACTCATGTATCGTCCGTCACACCAGGCGTTTTTCGAAGCAAGTCCGGGGAGCACGTCAGCATATACAGTACATCCGTCGAATGATATATACAACATGCGAGAGCAACATCCTCATATCATATCGAGCAAGTCCTTCGTCTGTGGACGCGGCTCGTCCGCCAAGTATCCGCCGAAAGCATTGTCCAAGCCCGCATACGGGTCTGCAGAGGAAGGCGCAGACACCACTACCCCCTCGTCGTCGTCGCCCTCGTTGCTCGGATGGTCCTGGGACGCACTCGAGCCCATGAGGTCGCTGGAAGATCCGTTCTGCGCTGGCTGTCCCTCCGTCTGGAGGAGGTTCCCTGTTGCAGCCCCGGCCTTGTCGGGCTCAGTGGGGCCGGGACCCGAGACCACGACGGCGGCTGGCAAGAGGCTGGGGCGTGCGACAGGGACGAGGACTTGTCGTGATAGCTGGTTCAGCGCAGGGCTGTCCGTGAGCGCCTTGCCAGTCGCGTTGCGGATGAATGTCTGTCGATGCGGAGTCAGTCGGCAGCATGGTCTGATACGAACGAGAGATTGACTACTGACCTCGGGGTTCTTGTGATAGATGCTTCCCAGGGTTCCTGTGTGTAGCAGCAGCTGGTCGAGGGCTCCTCTGTCCATACGATCGGCGTCGGTCGTGATGGCGGGCTTCTCAGCGAGCACGATCTCGCCAGCGACGGTGGGGTTGATCGCGAGCATGCGCCAGTACATGAAACCTCGGTCACGCAGATCTGGATTGTCGACTTCCTCCGTGGCCCACTTGAGCACCTTGTGGACAAGCGCTTTTGTCGTCTCTGATTGCGCTTTGTAGACGAACAGCTTGACCGCAGCGGTTAGCAACGCCAATTGGACCTAAACAAGATTATCAGCATTGGTATGGCCTTCTCTGTCAATTCGAGTGTCCGCGGACCTCTGTGGGCTCCTCCAAGAATGTGTACGTGAGGTCATCCATGAGCTCGTCAGCATTGTCAATCCGGTTCGCGAACTGGCCGATGATCCAGATCACAGCAGCCTTCGATTCTGGCTCATCGAGCAGGTCAAGGTGTTCGCAAAGCTTGGGGATGATACCCTCATATTTGCCTGGATATCTTCGGAACACATCCTTGATCACGATGACCGCTTCCTGGACCACATAGGACACCTTTGTCTCGATGAGATCTAGCAGGGTCTGTATACAGGAATCCGCAGCCGGCTGAACCTTGATAGCAAGGCGGCCTATAGATCGCACCGCTTTGCGCACGAAGTCAACATCTACCTCGGATGCGTACCTTCGAGATGTAAGTGATGTTCTGGTAATAAGTGAAAGCGGGAGCTTACTCCTGAAGTTCTGCTAGTACTTCTTTGGCATTCTCTTCTCGTGCTAGACGATACATAATCTCGAGCTTGGCGAGCTTCACGTATATTGGGTCGTTGTACTTGCAGAAGAACACTTTGACATCGTTCTTCAATACCGCTGGTCTTCGTTGGATGATGAGGAGAATGTTTCGTAGTGCAACGTATTGCACCTCGGGTCCCGAGGAGAGCAGTGTTACTGGAAGCGAATGAGACGATGGTCAAACCGTCAAACGATACAAACTAGAGCTATACCTAATGGAGGACCCATCTTTTTGCAGATGTAATCCATCAGTTTACGGTTCTCCATGTAGTTCATGAGGTATAGAAGGACTTTGATGGCCGTTAGGACCACAGCAGAGTTGGCGTGATTCAGTTGTACGACGACACGTTCCGCCATCATTTCTGCATCGATATGTCGCTCGGGCACGTATCGCAACAGGGAGTCGAGGATGTAGATGGTTCCCCATCTGCAACACGGTAAGCCCTTGATCACGAAGACAAACACGACACATACTCGGAGCTTTCGCCCAACGCGGTCAGTAGCTTATTCGCTACTGTCAGGTTGAGCTTGAAGATGACACCATCTTGACGATCACCGATTTCCGAGAGCGCGGCAACCGCGTTCGCGACGACTGTTGCATTGGAGTCGAGCAGCAAGTCTCGGAGCATCTCCACGAACCCGCCTTTCTCTGCTTTTCGCGGGTCTGCGGTATAGAGCTTCGCGACACAGATAGCTGCGGTCTTGCGAACGTAAGGATCGCGATCTTTGAGACAATGCCTCAGCTGCTCCGTAAGTGCCTCGATGACGACGGGTGTGGGTATATAGGACATGGTTCGGACGGCAAGCGCACGGACTAAAGGATTGCGATCGTTACAGTCCTGAACATTGTCAACAATTCTACGAGCAAAGCAGCACATGAACACCGCGCACCTGCAAAAAGCTCGGAATGACCAAGTGCAGCTGGTCGGCCTTCTGGCGGCCATAGCACACGAGGAACAAGTACACCACTAAACACCCCCACCCCAAAGCTGAGCACGCAGAGACCAGATAATTGTTTGACCAGCACTAACTCTTCTTTATCTCCAACAACGGTGTTCCGAGGCACTGCACCACATCGGTGAAAAGAGGCGACACTGTACCGACGCGAGATCTCGTCAGCGTCTGCGCATAGGCCCTACCTAAAGCGACAGAGGAGAGAGAGGGAGAGAGAGACCGACTGACTGTCATTGCCCATGGTGATATTGGCAACGATCTTCTTGAGCACTGTCTTCCGCTTGGTGAACTTCTTGTCCTTGCTCTCCGCTGCCTCCAGCTCGGCGCGGAATTCCTGCGCACGATAACGCGTTCGGAGCCCGCATCGCACAGTGACAGGTAGTACAGGCGAAGATCGCGCACCTGTATCTTGCCCCGCTGGAAGAACTTGGCATCTTGGCCGCCCTGTCCGCTCATCTTTGCGGAACGGTTATGCGCCTCGACTCGCGTTGCACGGCCAAACTAGAGCAGTAGGGGGCAGGGGGGGGTAAGGGGTATATGTCCAGAGTCGCCGCGAGATCGGGTACCGGATGAGAGTTTGAGAAGGGGAAACATCGCTCTACACATGATAGCGCCCGATGCATAAGGTGCACCTTGCAACTCTTTTGCCCTCTCTTGCCCCTCATTCACCCTGATCGTTTCAGCAGCGTCTTGGGCGATGGTGCCTCGTCGTCACGTTCCTCCTCCGCCTGTTCGCCGCACACAGAGATCGACCCTTGAGCCTGCAACGTGTCTGACTGTCGATACTGTCCTGAAGCAGCTCAAAACATGCTCGCGCAGACTGCAAGCAGCTCTCGCCAGTCACCGTACGGAGCTGCAGGTCCTGGAGAGGCTCTACTACAAGGGCAAGAACCAGCACCGCTCCGCGCTCTTCTGGCAGCGTGTCGCTGAGATGCGGCGGCTGGGCGAGCGGGTGGATGAGATGCACATGGGCGACGTGGTGGAGAGCCTCCGGGTTTCGTTCTGGGGCGAGCAGCAGCCGTCCCTCGGCACCCTAACGTGAGTGGTGCCGCGTGTGCGTCACACAATGCAAGCTCATCCTGAAGCGCATTCTTGTGGCATGTATGCGTGTTAGAGCAAAGATGCTGAAAGGTCCGTGGACCCATTATCCAGACGCGAACGCGCTGTTGTTCGTCATGGAGAGGTGCAGCGCGTGCTGTATGCTGATCGACCGAGTGAGTGTGCACTGCAAGCAACGGTCTCCAAAGCCGTTTCAAAGCTCATATGCCTGCGCAGGCCCGAGAACGTCTTGCGGGGGCATACGAGTGCGCGTGATCCTGTCGGTCCGACCGTCTCGTTGCGTTGACCGCGATGAACACACAGGTCGTTCACACTCATGATGCAGACTGGGGCATTCCTTCAATTGATCCTCGTGCTTGCGGCTGTCGCTTCCCGCATGAGCATTCTCTTGTCCGAAGTCAGAGCTGCGCTTGAGGTCTCCTGGGCCGCCGCCTACAAGTGTCTAACAGCCCTATTCGTACGCTCGTCTCATGCCCGCTGCTTCCCTGGTGATCCGGCTAACTTCCCAGTAGCCCTCTGAGAACAAATCAGTCCGTGCACTGCTGGTGAACCCGGACGAGAAGGACAACGCCAGTACACCAAGAACTGATGTACCCTCAAAGTCGCGATCCAGAATCATGAGCGTAGTATCCACACCGGTTGAGCCGCATGATGAAGACCTAGGGAGCACGTTGGCTCGTCCGCGACCCGTCACGGATCTTCCAACGCAGGCACAATCGAGCTCTTCCGTGTTGGACACGCCTCCGCTGCCAGACACCGACGTAATCTTGCGTGCGGAGGCTTTCTCGCTCTCCAGCGAGCTATCAGTCGGCCACAGCACAGGTATTTTCTGTTCTGTCTCCCAGCGAGGCCATATCTTGTACTGACATCCATGAAAATCAGAAACGACACGACCGTCACACTCAACCGCGGCACAAGTATCTATCATCGCACCCGCCGCATCTTCTACCACCAGCGTATTTAAATATCTATCATCGCACCCGCCGCGTCTTCTACCACCAACGTATTTAACCGCAGGAAGGTTGATGGGGAAGGCCCCAAACAGACGAAAAAGAAGAGAAAGAAACGGGACGAGATCGACGACATCTTTGGATTCTAGCTCGTGCCTATCTGATTCTGGGTAGGCATATGTACCGCGTGTTTGAATATTATGTGCGCCGTCGAAGACGACGGAGACAGCAGTGCAGCTCGTGAGCGTGACGAGAATGGAGGGTGTTGGTCCCCAGGAGCACGAGAACACGATTGTTTTGGGTTAGGTATACGTAGGACGGATGAACCCCCGTGATCCGAACCAGTTGCCCTTGATCTACCCAGGTGTGAACACACGGTCAGGTAGGAAAGTGCTGGAGGTACGTACCATGTGCTTCCAGTACACCCAAGGGAAGAAGTCCTTCTTGAGATAGTAGAATACCTTCCTGGGGACGGATTGGTCTCCGAACACGCTCGTGAAGGACTCCTTGGGCTCCAGACCGTATCTGAACTCTGTCAGCATCAGCTGGCCGTATCCAGTGAGCAACTGCGCGACGGAAACAATCAGCCCGGGGTCCACGTACGATCCAGATGAGCGCGAACTTACCGGGCAGCTGGTGTATCCGTCGTACATCGCGCCGGCGACCTTGCCCGTGTCCACGACGGAGAACAGGTTTTCGGTTAGAACGGGTGTCTGGCTCGTGATAGCCGCCGCGGTCTTGCTCGTCGGGAGACTCGAGCAGTCGCCGAGAGCCCAGACGTTGCCGTATGCGGGGTTCGTGTGGCGGAGCGTGGCCTGGTCGACGGAGACCCAGCCGGCCTGGTCCGCGAGCGGCGAGTTCTTGACGACCTCGAGGGGGCCCATGGGCGGGGAGACGTGCAGTAAGGCGTACGCGGCGGCGACCTCTGCTCCGTCTGCGGTCCTGAACGTCGCCTTGCGCGCGGCGGGGTCCACACTGACGAGGTTGTGCTGGAAGTGCGCGCCGACGCCGCGGCGGACGCGGAGCGCGTCGAGCGCGTCCGAGTACTTCTTCACGCTGAACATGGACGGCATGCCGGTGTAGAAGTCGATGGAGACCGCGGCGCCCCTGCCGGTCTTCTGGTACCTGTCCCAGGCCATCCACATGATCTTTTGGGGACCTGCGGACCCGGTCGTGCTGAGCGACCACTCCAAGGCGCGAGATGCGATGGGGGAAAGAAACGCACCTCCCGCACATTTGATCACGCCTGCAGGCTGGGTGAAGATGGCGTTGCCCGAGCGGAGCGCATCGATGTCCCTCCAGACCTTGTCGGCAGTGTCGTACGAGTAGATGGAGGACACGCCCGAGGATGGGTCCGCAAGCGCGTTCTCGAGGCCGGGTATCGACGACCAGTTGGTCTGTAGGCCGGTCGCGACGACCAAGCTCTCGTATCCGATCTTGCGCCCCGCGGTGGTCGTGACGGAGGACGACTTGGGCTCGAACGTCTGCACGTTCTCAGGGATGTGGGCGAGGTGGGAGGGGACGAGCTCCGCGAGCTTCCGGCGTGTCTCCTCTTTCTGCTTGAGACCTGCGCCAACGAGCGTCCTGTGGGAGTGAGATGGATGAGTGAACGTCGGGTATTCCTCGGGGCCGCACGAGTTGTTCCCACATACCATCCGGGCTGGTTAAAGAGCGGACCCACGAATGAAAAGATGTTGAGTAGCCGTATTTGATAGACATAAAGAGAGACGAATGAAAAGATGTTGAGTAACCGTACTTGATAGACATAAAGAGACGATCAGCCGTACCTGGTAGTAATGATACTCGGCGGCGTCCAAGATAGCGATGTCACCTTCGTTCAAGGCCTTGCCTGCTCTCTTGAATCGGTTGTAGATCTGATTCGCAACGTTGAGGCCACCCGAACCTGTGCGCGGCGACGGCGTGCCAACAATCAGGGGATTGACAGAAATATGATGGGTGGACGTTCATATAGACAGTGGTGTGACGTACCGGCGCCGACAACGAGGACCTTGAAGCTGTCTCTGGTGCTCGCGGACGTGCTTGCGCATCGGGCAGCGGGAGGAGCGGAGTTGACGAGCGCTTTTAAGCGGAGGGCGAACATTTATGACTGCAGGAAGGGCAGACAGACAGAGCAGGGGAGCGTGTGAGCAGCCCTGAAAGCAAGAGAAGATGCGAGCTGAGGGCGTGGTAGTAGAGAAATCGGAAGGGTATAAGGGCAGATGAGCAATTCGGAAAAGCAAAGCTTCGCAAAAGTCAAAATTCGGAATTGCGAGTCGACGGCGCGAGAGTCTCGTCATGTCATCCCATTGATGCCCGTGCCTGAGGGTTACATAGACCACTTTTGACTGCGTTGGCGACTTTTCCCTACTTTTGCCTCTCAATCTTCTCACGGCTGGTAGTAAGAGCTGGCGCTTGACGGTAGCGTAGATTTTGCTGCCTCTGTGGCCCAAGATGCGTTATTGCGATCTGCAAGTTGCACAAGATGTTGCAGCAGACAGTCTGAGTTCATCGCACTGGTCGACATCACTTACTGAGTCCCAGCCGGGGTGCCTTTCGAGCTGCTTACATAACTCTTCCAGGTCTGTTTACCGTCGCGTTCAGCAGGCAAGATGGCCTTACAAGAGTGTACACACATGTGCTGTTGAATGCCTTTGAATTGGCCCTCCACAAACAGACCAGCTCTACTACTGAGTAGTACTATCAGTAAGTAATAGTATCACCTGGGAGTACACGCGCTTGGATGATATCGCGAGTCGGTCCGCAGCTGCACTGTTGCAGCTTCTCTATCCCCCATTCGCGACCTCTTCAACTGTGCATCTACAATCGATATGGCTGGACCGCGTTTCCCGGATGTCATTCACTCAACGCCGAGCTGGAACTACATGCAATACTTCATATGTATGCAGAGGAAGAGGAAGAGGATGCAGCTGAGACCGATGAGATAGCACACCAAGTGAATATAACAGTACTAGTATTCATGCATGACATTCCTCGAGAGGTACTCACGCGGACTCGCAGGTGTCCGTTGTATATAATGCACGCACATCTATAGTAAAAAGTGTATACTACATAAGTATAGTCAGGCTGGTCACTAGGTCAATCTACCACCTGTGACAGTCGCTCAATCGGTCGCACGACCGGCATATCTGTCGCATGATAACTCTCGAATTGTGTCCGGCTCGCACGGACGACCATGCTCGCGCCTGCTGTTCGATATGCTTACCCACCCGTCAGCCACGACGTGCAGTACATATGCTCAGCAGCCAGTCTGTCCACCAGCTTGACATTCGGAAACATGAGTCAACTTGTGGCCAACAGACTCGCCCAGACAATGATGAACCCACATGCATCCGATCTGGAGCGGGCCCAAGGCGCCGGTCAGGTCTAGGTGAGACGGCCTATGGTACTAGGCCAGTGCAAGTCGCAGTTTGAGTCCCCATCGTAACCGCACGTCGACTTCTCCTTTTCATCCTCGTTCTCGCGCCACCACCGTCGCTCCTACACTCATCCAAGAGCCGGTCTGGGACGAACTGCTGGCAGTTCAATCTACGTCCTGTCGTCCTAGGTCTCTTGATTACCTCCTAGTGCACTGCGCCTTTCAGCCACGGGTACCCAGTTACACTTACGCATGCCATTGGAAAGACAGCGTATCTGACAGGCTGCTTGAGAGCTGCAAGACTGGTGTAGACGGTTCCGACGTCTGTCACTCCCACACCCGCCCACCGATATAACAACATTCTGGTGCGCACTCAACCTCGTCCTCCACTTTCGCAGCTCCCTGCGGGCTTTCTGACTTTCTCCCCTTCCCTCCTTTGTTCAGTCCATTGGTGTATTAGTGGTCTTTCCTCCTTCTACACCCGCTGTGCGGTCGTAGTGCTTTCATTCGCCAGCAGCTGGACTGACTTCCGCCCTCGCATCCTTGCCCCAAACATATCTTGCACTCCGCTCACGACACCCCCCCTTACGGCCTGTCTATGTCTCTTCCTCGCCGTCCCAGCGTCGGACTGCCACCCACCCCTCGCGCTCGCTCCTTCACCGCGGCCCCGGCGAGACAAGACTTTATCCCTCGCCCGCGAAGTGCCGCGAGCGAACAGCTGCCACCATCCAGGTACAACCCAGACCCTCCGCCCCTTCCTCCCCAGGCTCGCGCTCTCCGCCCTGCGCGGTCGATCGCCGCGCTTCCAGCCAGACCAACCGGCACTGTGCGCTCTCGCTCTGTCGATCGCAGAGCCGACCCGCGCCATGGGTCTTCTCATTCCGAACCCCCGCCCCCACTTCCGTTTATGCCAGCCCTCCCGACAAGTCCGAGGTCAGGACTGGCCCAGGGTAAGCGCAACGTCCCGATGCATGCTGCTGCTCGGTCTGTGGATTTCAACGCGTATCGCCCGCGCGACACCGTTGGGGATCCGATCCCGGACTCGTCCTCGTCTTCCGGTGCCTCCGACGCGTCCGCGGGGTCCCCGCCGTCTTCTAGGACGAGCCTGAACGAAGGGGACATGGAGGACAAGACGTACCGAAAGCCTCCGGCGGGCTTCGGGTCCTCGCTCTGGGGCAACATCACCGGCGTCGCAAGCAACCTGACGATCAGCGTCAGCAAAGCGTGGGCGACCAACGTGGCGACCTACAGCGGCGAAGGTTCGTGTTCTCTCTCTCTCCCTCCCCTTCGTATTTCTGCCGTCCCGCTGTGCTGCTATATTTACTTCGGATGTGTCCCCCCGTGTCATAAATAGAAACCCCCGCAGGGGGCGAATCACGCCTCACCCGCGCGATGAAGGCATACCACATCGAGAAGGCCCGCGACCCCGCCGATCTGCCACACTGGCT
>KN050045.1:0-90967 GCA_000743315.1 Lignosus rhinocerotis TM02 | reverse complement strand
TTACCCCCCCCCCCCCCATTGTCGTGGCAAGGCCACGGGGTAGCTGCTAGTACTACTAGTAAGAGACCCATCTAAGTAGATTGCTTACCTACATCACGTGACTAGGGTGTAGTCGCGTGTTCTGTTTATCGGGAGCGACGCGTGGGAAGGTTGACGCGCCGCAACCTGAACTGCAACTCCATCGTCCTTCACGCTTCCCCGCTCCTCCGGATCGACAAAGCCGCAACGCCCGCGCGTCACTAGTCACTTCAGACCATGTCGCGCCTGAACACCACTCAAGTCATCGCCTTAGGCGAATATCTTGAACCTGACTTCAATCCCTCAACACTTACCGTCGGCCAGCTCCTTGGAATCCTAGCTCACCACGATGTCCAGTATCCGACGCAGTACAACAAGACCAAACTCGTCGATCTCTTCAATACAGAGATTAAGCCGAAGGCCAAGAAGTTCACCAGAGAACGTATCAAACGCGAGAACAGTCAAGCTAGCGAGGATGGGATTACAGACGGGATAACGGGGAGACCGCTCAAGGAGAAGAAGGTGCGCGTGCAATATCTCTCTCGCTATCCCCACGCGCTCTATATACCCCCTGCAGCCTGTGAGACGGTCCAGACGCCTCTCAAAGACCCCCGCTCCCGAGGAGCAGCCAGAGCAAGAGCCCAGCGTACCTGTAGGTCCCATTTCTCCCATGCCACAAGCATAGTGCATCTTAACCACCGGATCTGGCGAAGCCTAAACGCCGCCGCGCTTCCGCAGAACCCTCTTTAGGCGGGCCCTCTAGGAGGAAGGCGGCCCCGCCTGTCCAGCCGACGTTAGTAGAAGAAAGTGAACCGGAGGAGGAGCCGATCGTTCGGAAGGTTGGGAGACCGAGAAAGACTGTGCGTGTAGGACCTGTAAGTGTTTCCAAGCAAGGTTTTGACGTTGTCGTAGAT
Source organism: Lignosus rhinocerotis TM02 (assembly GCA_000743315.1). Lineage (NCBI taxonomy): Eukaryota > Fungi > Basidiomycota > Agaricomycetes > Polyporales > Polyporaceae > Lignosus > Lignosus rhinocerus. The sequence goes on along the minus strand of KN050045.1, from coordinate 90,035 downwards.
CGCGGAGGCGGGCACACAAGCCAGGCGCGTATCTCGACCAGTCACGGAAGACCCAGAGTCGGGTTGGGAGGACAACAACATCTTCCAGTCTGGAGCGGAATCATCTTCGCCGATGCGCCCTTCTCCCGTCCGTCCTCGCGCACGCAAGTCATCCGCGTCTGGCCGCCCGGCCCCTAGGTCTCGCAAGTCCCTGTCTGCTCCGCCGCAGGTATCATCACCCTCTCCGCCCAAGGACAAAGGCAAGGCACGCGAGAGATCCTCTTCCGTTAAACCACCCGAAAGTGCCTTTGAGCCTGTATTGCCCGAGTTCAAGCTGTCTCCTTTAGTCTATGTCAAGCGTCATCCTTCAGTTGTGCCCGAAAGCAAAGAGGAGGAGGAGGAAGACCTGTCTCGACAGCCTGCCAACACTATCCCCTTCGCCAGTCTAGCCGACACGATGGCCGAAGCAGGGGTTGACGTACCAACTGAAGGAGAGGATGACGAAATTGACGAGCAGAAGAGCGAGGATTTCGATGATGAGAACGTCACTGCGGTCGCACAGCGAATTGCTGATGGTGGGCCACTTGTGAAGCGTCAGGCGCAATCCGAGCCACCTCGCGGCCATTGGCTCCTTCGTCTCCTATTCACAGCTCTGATGCTCTCGAGCACCGGTCTCATCTACCAGTACAAGCAGGAGTCCGCGGAGATCGGGTTCTGTGATGTTGGTAAGAACACAAACGCCATTCTGGACGGACTCCGTGCTCGGAGGGCTGCTGTTGAGAGCTGCAACCGCGAGAATCGGACAACCCTCTACCTCGCCGATGCTGACTCAACAGCCTCAGTGCTCCCTCCGATGCCCACGGATGCACCTGGCGACGACCAAGCACCGTCTGGCACAGTGGCCGCGGAACTCTGTCCCCCACCACCCCTTGTCCCCTACGTCCAACCTGATGAATGCACGCCCTGTCCCAAGCACGCGACTTGCTCACCCTCTTCTTTCACTTGCGACAACGGCTACATCTTGCGCCCGCATCCGCTGCTCCTTGCTTTCCCTGTTCCTGCGGTGCAGAAGGAGGGGGGATTGCACGCATTCGAAAGAGTCTCCCGCGTCTTTGCCGAACGAGATCTCTCGCATGTGCTCTATGGAATGGTTTCCTACTTTGACGGCTTGCCGTATGTCGGGCCTGTTGCACTCGCTCCGCGATGCGTCGAGGATCCCCGCCGTAAGCGCCATATCGGCGCCCTTGGCAAGGCCATCGATTCCATCCTTGCTAACGAGCGCGGTCGAAGGCTTTGTGAAGGGGTGAGTGTGCATTGCTAACGAGCGCGGTCGAAGACTTTGTGAAGGGGTGAGTGTGGGGCTCCCAGAGGGCGACGACGCAACGGAGGCCCAGCGATGGGGCATAGAAGTTGAGAAGCTCAGGGAGCATATCAAGGAGAAAACTCCGGTGAGTTCAACATTCTCAATCATGGTCAGACTTGGACTGGACGTGCATGATACTAGCCCAACATGCTCAATACGCTTGACGACACATTCAACGAGGCTGTCCAGCAACTCCTCCAATGGGGAGGAGTGTTCATGGGAGAAGACGCCACGTCAGTCACCGTTATAATCACTTTGCCTCAATCAAGCTAACTCAGTATAACAATGCAGCGGGAAACGTTTCCTGGCCCACAAGACGCCGGTCATGAGTTGGCAATGCTCCGCTAGGGTTAAAGCCAGGCAGTCATGGTCTGAATGGTGGCGGTCGATCACAGGTACTCTCGTCCTCTCGGTCTCTGTACTCCGATCACCCCTCGCTGATCAGCTGTATCTGCGTTAGGGACCATGGTTCTGATTCTGTCCGTTGCTTTCATACGTCGCCGTCAGGGACAGAAGGCCTTGGAAGATAGACAGGTCGCGTCTCTCGTCACCGTCGCCCTAGACTCTCTTCGCAATCAGGAGCTCGCACATCACACGGATCCCGTGATGGTCCCGAGACCCTACCTCTCCTCTCTGCAGCTTCGCGACCTCGTTCTGCAGGACGTGCATGACGTAGCCAAGCGAAAGAGACTGTGGTCACATGTGGAACGCATCGTTGAAGGGAACACGAACGTCAGAACCAACCTTCAAGAGGTCGAGGGGGGTGACGAACAGCGGGTCTGGCAGTGGATTGGCAGCGCTGGGAAGACTCTTGCCCAAGGAACCCCGGGCGTGCAGAGGCTGGACTTTGGAGAGGGGCGGATTGTCGCCTGAACTATGCAGTCGTCGTGGCCGTGGTGTTCACTGTTTCCTTCTTGTGTTGAGATGACCCTTGTTTCTATGTCTCCCCTATCGCCAGACCGTGCATGATTCGTCCGTACTACTTTCTATCGGTGCTACTCGATGTTCCACATCTGCTATCGCTTGTCGTCTCTTTCGTGGAACCCTCCTATCTCTATGTCTTCCTGTGCGTTATGACGATATCTAAAGATGTATGTATGTACAGTACCAGTATGTTATGTTGATAAGTTGGTGAATACGTGATGATTGCATACGCGCACTTCCAGTGCGCGTACCTGTTCCAGCCAGAATCCCAATTAATGACGGCCACACGGACCCGCGGGGTGTTCATGTGGACTTGTCGCTTCTGCTTTGTGGCCGGAGTTTGGGTCCAGGAGTTCTCTGCAGACTGAGGCCCCTTGCACCAGCCATCAATTGTATCATCCAGAGTAATTCATCCAGATTGAACCTCAATAGAGGCCTATTTCAAGACCCGCCACAGTCTCTTCAAGCCCGACTCGGAGATGTTGAACCCAGCGAAGGGCTCCATCTACCTCCATCAGCTGGGACCATCAACCCCCAATTCATTTTGGCTGATTTTGACCGGGAGAACTAGAAACTCCCGGAGTGCGGTTCAGCTGTCTCATCCGGTCTCAGAGCGCCGGTGACTGTCGGAACATATTGATATTATTCTCACAGGCACACAGACACACGAACAACAATCATCCCATCCACATTTATTCTTACGCAAGGATGTGTGTGGTGGGGGGTGGGGGGTAGGGCAACTTGAAGCTGTCACACGAATCGCACGCTGTATTATGATCTGTTTCTCGGCCTCCGAGAGGCTGGCGTTTACCCTAACCCAGACCCCGAGCGGCCGGCGGCCCACCGTGGCGGCCCCCAGTCAACTCATCAATAATATCTGGCGCCCATTGGGTCCCTGCGCAGCCTCGGCTTCAAAATCAGAAGATAATACGTGTACTGTACGTCCCAGGGGATCTAACAGATACGAGAGCACAGGATATTAATATTGACACACGCACGCACGCACGGAGAAACACAGACACACAGACTAGTAGTACCACACCGAGTCGGAGCACCGCGCGCCTACTGTGGCACGAAACCGTCCGTCACTGGTTGCCCGGTGTGGGTGGGGACTCGGACGAGGCTGGTGGCCGCAAAGCAGTGTTCCCCCATTGGGCAGGTTTGGGCGAGACGCCGGGAGGGGAGTACGGTAGCCATGTGTTCTCGGTTTGGTGTGGATGCAACCCTGCGCCACCACTCCTTTTGTCCAGTGCCCAGTGCGCGCCCGTCCGTGAGTGTTCACACCCCGTACCGAGTGTGGCGCGAGTCGGGGAGGGGCACTCGGAGTGGATGCTTTGCTTTGGTGCTAGCAGAGCCTCGCTTGAGGGCTTGGGGAGACTCGCTCGGTTCTCGAACAGGTAACGCGCGGGCAAAAACGCACGGGCAATGAACACCCCGCAGTGTGCCGCCACAGGCTAAAGGCAGGAGGTAGGGGCGTGCTAAAGCTTCCATGCATTCAGCGAGGAGAGGAGATGGGTGTCCCGTAAGGTTGCTAGCGCAGGCATGAATGAACATGTTCGACGGCTGCTGGATGCACACAGGAGCTGCCGACTACTACTCACTAACTCACTCACCCACGGTCTCACTCCGTGAATGTCTCAAGGAGCGACCGAGACATGTCGAGCCCACATTATGCCCTAACTTGTTCGCACGAAATCACTCATCAGCAGCACTGCACTAATTTGGGAGGTTGGGACCTGATGTCGACTTGAGGGGTAGTGTATAATAAGACTGAATAACGTAGACCTCTGCTATCGACCGTGGAGTCGGACTGCGACCGTGGCTCACATTGAAGCACAAAATTACCCTTGCTACCAGTCAAATTGAGTATGGACCACAATTCGTGTATCAAGTACACAATCGTTGTACTGTATACGCGACGGACGTGAGGCCTTCCTCACAGAGGTATAACATTCTCAAGATATGGTTTTCTGGACTTCATTGACTTTCTGCTCCCATACTCCTGTGCGCCACTTAAGAATTCAAATAGACTACTAGGAATATTCCGTTGTTTAGTAGTGTACATGTACAGAGGAGGACATATTACAAGTTTGAGCGTAATTGATTACCACAGTTACAGTTTGTGTTATCACGCCGCACGGAGTGTCGCGAACTCCCGTCGGCAACGGGGGAACAGGGTCCTCTGGCGTCTATTCGGGTTCAACGGACGTATGAGCTTCGCTAGTGTTCGGTTATTGCTTCCGCCACCCCCTTCCTTCGCTCGTCATGGAGGGCGCTTCCACGACACAATCCGAAATGGAGAAGCAAGCGGTTCGGTGGTCTGCAGTCATCATCACCATTCCGCAGACGCGGACCAGCCGGAGGCGCCGAGCGAGATTCCTGTCCGAATCTTCTCTATGAGTGCGCGTTTCATGAATTGCTCCTCGGCGAGAATTCGAGTAACCTGGTAGAAACGATGCGTTAGTTCGCTTGCCTGCTTCATGAACGGCAGAGGGGTGATTGTCATGCAGGCTAAGAGTGTCTTTCCCAAGCTTTCGAGAATGGTGGTGGTATTCACGGGTGACGTACCCGCAAGAATCGCTCAAGATCTACTCGTCCCGTGTTGAGGGCTCGGTGGAGATGGTAAATGGTGTCTTCTATGGCATTGTCTTCCGCCACAAGATTCATTAGCCTATATTGCGCCCCGGCCGTGGACGGAAGCGTTTGAGATAGGCATGGAGCGAAATATCCGCGATGTCCACAAAAAGGAAAGGGGGCAACATACCGTAATGCGAAGATGCAAGCAAAGTTAGAGTTGGGTGAGAGGGTTGTTACGGGTGAAAACATGTAACGAGATACGCACTGGTTGTACACAATCGTGGTCGAACAGATCATTTCGTCAACCTCCGGGTCGCCCTTCCGCTTGAGATCGGCGACGTTCCGTTCCCCGGCCGTTACGACCTGTTCCAGGCGCGCTGATACGCCGCGGCAGACGTCTCGGACGGCCTCCAGCCGGGCCATCTCGTCGCGAATGGCTGGCTCGCCCGCCAACAGATCAGTCTGATTCGCCCGCAGGCGCTCGGCATCAAGCGCCATCGCCTGGGAAAGCGACGCCAGCTCTGCAGAGATCTTTGCGTAAAGTTGGTCATGTAAACGGACAAGCTCGGGATTTGGCGGACGGGGTGGCGCGACGGCTGGTAGCGAAGAGGCAGATAGGCTTGCTCCGTCATCGTCTTCCGCATCCAACAGATCCGGCGCTGGTACGGGTGGTGACGGAGGGAGCGGGGATGCTGTCAAAGGTGCCGGTGCTGATGCTGGTACGGCGGGCGAGAACACTGGCGTGAAGGGAGGAGGGGGAGCTGTCTGACTTGTGGTGGGGGTGGTTACGTACGGAGGGCTTCCTGCCGTACCACCCGTCTGATGGGTTGCTGGTAATGGCGGCTGTGACTGGATCTGTCCAGGATAACCTTGCTGCGCACGGCCGCCGTATCCCATTGACGACGACCTTACACCAGCCGTCGAAACAGAGTTGGCGAGTAGCGGCGGTGAGGGTGATTGCCCGACTGCCCAATACGGAATGTATGATCGAGCCCGGTATGTCGAGCTCGATGGAATGTGCGCCGGCCAAGGCGGAACCGTTGAAGGCAAGTCAACAGACGTGTTACCGTGCGACACATAAGCTGGGGGTATCGGCGAACTCTGCATGTGCGCAGGTACAGTCGATTCCAGCGGGGGAAGCGGTGGCGGTGGCCTCATAGCAAGGGCAGGCTGTTGAGTAATCACATGGGCGATCATTTAGATGATCAGTTAGTTTCCCCCCCGTTCCAGAATATAAGGACATGAAACGCGCACATACAGAAATCAGAGCAGCTGGCGACTGACCCCGGATGTTGACGAACGGTTGAGTAAACGGAACAGATGTGTTCGGAGGCGAAGGAGCATTTGGAACTGCGGGTGTTCCTGGTTTGGCAGGTAGAGGAGGCGGCTCATCGAGGTGCGAGTCGGCAGACGTCCCTTGGTTAGGCGTCCCTGCAGAACTAGCGCGATCTCCAGGGAGCGGCGGCGGGTGTCTTTGAGAATAATCGGTCGTACGGGAAGCCGGTGTAGGTGCGGAGTGTGCCCGAGTTGCTGCATGTACGTCATGCCCTGGCTTCGCATACACTGGAGTTTCACGAGAGAATGTCCCTCGCATCGCGTCGAGTAGCGCAACAAGATTACAGCCCTGTACGATGAGGGATGAACATGTATGGCTCTTACGAGATGGATTACGACAACCAACCTCGCTCTTCCGCTCCCAATCTCGAATGTATTGGACATAACATCGACCGCTGACGTCCATTTCGGGACCAGCGCGGACGAGCATGTCGGTGGTAGGAACAACATATGCGATAGGCGGACTACGAGGATAGTCCCTGGGCACCCATATGGCGATCGGGATGTGATAGGATGATCCGCGGAAGGTTATTGGGAGAAGACCATGGAGACAGAGGAGGAGCTGGGTCCGACCATCGTCATATGCTATGACCGCCGGGAAAGTGAGCGAGGACGGATGATAGGAAAGAAGTGGTATGTGACTGAACTGTAAACATCAGTCTTGGGTCGGATGGTCGGATGAGCAGACAGCACGGCGTCAACGTGGGTAAAAAGGATGTCTGGACTAGCATACGGCTGGAGGTTTTGGCGCAGCCACTTGTGGGTTAGCGACTCTGGGTTGCTCATCGCGGATGGGAATGGCAACAATGACAACAAGCGGAACGCTATGGTAGCTCGTCCGAGTAGGCTCGATTTAGCGCTCCGTCCCTGCCTGAAAGCGCCCGAATGAGCATTGGAGGCGCCGGTTGGTAGTCGGGAGTCGGACCGGAGCTACGGCGAGTCGCCGGAGACGGAGAATCAATATTATCCAGTTTCAGTCTTACCGCTGATCAAGTACTACTAAGTACTGCAGCTGGTGGACCTGGTCCAGCTGCAGTCCTGATATTAATATTAGTTAGGTTCGTGCATGGGCGTGTAGGGTTGTTGGAGATATCAAACTTTACGGGAGCTGGGTTCGCAGCTGCCGGAATGCGCAACAAGTCCAGCGTGGGCACAAGGTTGTACTTCCGCGCAGGCTGGGCCCAGATTTCGCTCCGGACAGAGGGCGATCTGCCACGACGCGTGGGTGGGGGGCGTGTCTACTCACCGCCAACCACTTGTTGGGCGCCATGGTCCCACAACATCCGTCCGCGTCGGGGACACTATGTTTCGGCTGTGTGGTGGTCATCAGTTGCAGTATACTAGTGGTGCGTTCCGAGGTGGTCGGTAGTGCTGATTCCGCTCATGTCCCGTTCCAGCCTTTCTTTCGCTTTCCCCTTCCAAGCGAGGCGTGTTGCCCACGGTGTCCGCACCTAATTGGGAAGTCTGAAAGGCAGCTGGTTCACATTGCCCGGGCATCCGAAAGACTTCCCAGTCGAAGAGGACAATGTCTAATACGAACGGCGACACGCTCTGGACTCTGAGGGAGACGAGGGTGCATTTGGGAGGACGTCTGGGGTCCGAATGGGTTCGGGGACTATGCTTGAAACGGACAGAAACGTTCTGGATCACGGCGCCGTCTGGGCGGCGCGATGGGTTTCGTTTCCATTCTTGTGCAGGTTTTGAGAAAAGCGAATTCGTAACACTTGCGCCCGATCCAATCCAGGCTAAAACGGAGGGGTCAGGGGCTGTTTTGTGTGTATGACTGACTCCCACCGTCTGGACCTTGATTTCCAAACGCGGATCACGAGTGCCGACGCGGACTCGGACTTGCCAATGCCACTGTCTCGGACCAAGGAGTGGTCTCTAATCACTCATTTCCTCCTCGCCCGTCCTGTCTTGTCCTGTATATATATTCCCCTTCCGGCTTTATGTCGGCTTCCATCGTCCCCTCCTCATCCTCCCCTTTAAACCTTCCATATCCTCCTTTTGCCTCTAATCCCATCTGCCTTCATGGGGAGAGAAGTAGCCTCAGCTTACCGCCGCCGCAACAACGCGCCCCACTCCCCTTCCCCTTCTGCCACCACCAACAGCAGCATGGAGTCCCTTCCAAACCCTGCCAACAACCTCACCCCCGCGCGCAAACACCACAAGCTCCTCAAGGACGGCAGCGAGGTTTGGTCCAAAGACGTCGAGAGAATCTTCGTCGAAGGTATGACTGACTGACTACCTTCACGCGCCTTGCTCACTGTCCTCATCTCCGCTTTCCCATCTAGGCCTCCGTCAGTACTGGCAATCACCCTGGGCCACATATTCTCGCGGCCGCAGTCGGTGGCGGAACCAGTTTCTTGTTGACCATCTCAAGAAACATGGAGTAGAGCGCACCAAGAAACAAGTCGCCAGCCATATTCAGGTCCTCCGTAACATGTGGAGAGGCCAGCCAGGTTTGTTTTTCATATTTCCTTCCCCCGCGCTAATTGCTCACGACCATTTCTCAGAATTCCATCTCGTCGCTGGCGGTGAGGAGCTCTTCCAAGAGAATGGCCTTCTTGCCCACATGAACAAGAAGGCGAAGGGCTCATCTCCCGCATCACCCAGCAGGCATCATCTTCCCGAGTCATCCCCCGGGTCCTCATCTTCATCAACTCCAGAGTATATCACTTCGGAGTTCCCTCCCGACCTTCCGAACTCTTTATCATATCCATCCCTTTCTCCGCCCTCTCACATATCCGCCTTCCCTGATCTTGGCGTCGACGACGTTTTCTTGAGTTCCGTGTCCTCATCACGTCTCCCGGATGCGGGCTTTGTTCTCTCATCACCACCACGGACCACACAGTCTATCGCCTCTGCGCACATCAAACTAGAGCCGCTTGCGATGGACCCGGCCCTTTTTACCTTCCCGCAGACGTCATTCACCGACTCATCTGCTGACTACACTATCGCAATGCCTAACCGAATATCGAATTTGTACTTCTGGGCTGATGGGATGGTCCCTCTCTCTGTCGATGTTGATCGACTTGTCGGCGCGAACACTTCATTGCCGTCGCGTACCTTCCTCCACTTCCGTGTTGCCATGCCGCTGCTCGCCGACCTGCGCTGCCCCCCCAATCTGCAAGGCATCAACGGCGCTGTGTCCTTTGCAAACCCTTGGTCGAGTCTCGCGAAGTGCCAGACGAAGAGTTGGGGAGCGGATAGGACCTTTGTTTCCCAGGACCTCGGGTTGTTCACCCAAGTGCCAACACCGGAACTGCAGAGTGCCTTCAGTGCAGATGCATCATCATCGCAGATGGTCTACGCGTATTTGCCGGACTCTGCGCTCAGTCGCTGCCACTGGCTTGATGCAGGTACGCTCAATTCAATCCTTCGGAGCCCCTCTTGAACCACGGCCCCCTCTGAAGTTGAACACACGCTGACGTATTTTTCCTCCTCCAGTACACACAATTACGCAACAGCTAATTGTCGACAACGAGGTTCTCGCGGTACTGGTCTATCACATAGAACGCGTAGCCGACGCGACTCGCGCAGCGCCCGCGATGGAGCTCATCGGAATCCAAGAATACCCCTGGCAGGGCGCCTCCTCTTCTGCGTCCTCTTCTTCCTCCTTCCAAGTCCTCGCGTCCCCCTCTCCCCCACACTCGCCGAACGCCCCCGCCTATCACCAGCCCGCGCCAGTCCCACCAGAGTCGCCGTTGTTCACGAGATCGGCTGCCCTGGTCGGCACTGGCCACGGGGTGGACGACATGGCGGCGCACATGATGTACACATACCCTCCTCCGATCCCTTTCGGGTACCAACCCCACTAGCCGCACAGGTTCTCCTGGTCTTCGCCCTCGGGACACTTCACCATTCGTACTTTGGTTCTTTGCGCGCATTTTGCGTATTTATTATATACCTTGCTGACGGACCATACCGCGCACTCGCTATTTATTGACCTCCAGGACACCCCCGCGCTATTGATTCCTCCGCTACCTTGCAGCCTTCGTTGACTCGTTCACTGGGCCCTCCTCACCTCGCTCTGTCTTTGTTGCTATCCCAGCGGTTCGTTTTCTCTCTGTAGCATTTTTCTCAAAGCGAAGTCGTCCATTGTAGATATAGCCTGCTCGCCGGAATGTCAATCACCCTCTGTATCAGCTACCCTCGGGTTCCCCCCTCGCATGCCTCATCATTCGTCTCCTCTTTCCGTCCCGTCGCATGGCCATCGCTCCGTTACCATTAACATTCTCGGTTTCACCAGTGACCCCGCGCGGTATGTAGGAATACATCATGCATAATGAAACATGGCAACGGGTATATGTGTCACCTCGTCCACGCAGGGCATGCAGCTACGTTACGACGGGGAATGTACAGTCAAAAGTTTGCTCGCAGCAACGCGCACCCGCTCTGCCCAGTGTCCCGCCGCCAGAGCGTGCAGCTCCCAGAACGAACTCCCAAACGCGTTGCACACCTGTGGATCATCCACATCCGGGCGGTATACCCCGTTCCCCGCCCGATCCTCAGTCGAGAACAGCGCCTCGAGTTTCGGGTCGCGCTCGACGAGATTCGTCACGAGCTCGAGCGCACGCATCGCGGACGTGGGCGGCCACTGCAGGGCAGCGGACATCAGACGTTTTGCGAACGCGGCAGAGCGCCACGGTGGCGGGGCTGCGGATGCAGTGCGAGGAGTGAACGCGAGGTGGAGTGCACGGAAGAGTACGTCTGCGGCGGATTGTGGGGGCATGCTGCGCACGCTCGTCTGTGCGCGGGCGGGCGGGGGAATCTCGATATCGGGCATGAGCGCGAGCTGAGGGAGGATGGCGTAGAGGCGGTTGAAGAAGTCGCTGAGATCAATGTCTAGAGCTTCGCCTGTGGCGTACCGAAGCGAGAGAAATGGCGTCAGTTCCGCATGGTCGATGCATTGTTGGAAATTGGGAAGCGGGGCCCAGGAAAATGGGGTGCACACCTTGTCCGGATAGAAGCTCGAAAGCTGTCACGATACACAAAAGCTGATGCTGTACGGTGGCGATGTCTGACATGTCGTGTTGACCAAGCGCAAGCGAAGAACGGGACGTGTCCGGATTAGTATTAACAATAGCGGACGTTCCTTCATCCCGTGTCATCAGCGTCTTGAGGACCTGCAAGAGGTCCTTGAAAAAATCGACATTGACAAGGTGTGCGAATTTTGCGATACCACGTAATGCTGCAGGGAGGAGTGGTGTTGGATGGGGGTTCTTGAGTACGCTAAAGTAGAGGACGAAAAGGAGTTTGAGCGTCTCCGTATGCTGAGGCAAACGAGTATGGTTAGTAGCAGTATAGGGGAACGTGTGAGTGGGCGCGGTGGGAATATTCATCACGATTAGACTAAGTACGCTAGTGTTAATGGTAAACGAAAGAGACTTACCCTGGTTGTGCGCTCTTCCTTGTCAACTTCCGCGACTGCTTCATGCATCTCCTTTTCGATCTCCTTGCGCTCTTTGAGCGCTTTCTTTGCTTTCTTACTGAGATGAGGCTGGTCTACTGCCTTTCCCTTTGCCCGGCGCGCGGCGGCCCGGCCTTTTGAGAGCGTCTTCCCGACACCACTACCGGACTCTTTGTCCACTTTCGTTTCGGAAGCCCGAACGCCAAGCTCCGACTTCAGGCGGAGGTGAAGCACGCAAGACAGAACCTCCGGGTGGACATTGTATCTCCGTTCCTTGATCATGCGGTTGAGCAGCCGCACGATTTCCAGGGACGGCTCACCGGTGTTGTCGGCTCGGAAGACTTTGATTAATGTGTTTAGGCACAGGTCGGACGACTGCGAACGGTCCATGTTCAGACTTGCACTACCAGTGAGACATCTCCGAAAGCCCGGCGGGTCATGCTTACTTGGTTCCAAGACTTCCGACTGAGAGCACCAACGATGGCGCTCATCAAGTTGGCGCGGAAATTGAAATGAGTAACTTCCGCCAAAAGGGTGCACATACAGTGGAGAGCTGTCTCTGACAGTTCACCCCTCGCTGACGGAGCAAATCAGGTATGAATAACGAGAGTTGTGTTATACGTTTCACACCTTTGAGCTCCGAGTCTAGACTGCGCAAATATGTTTGATACACGCCTACGAGACCTTGTTCCCAATCTCGGGTCCGCTGGACCATCTGGCTCACCTTTTCTGCCTTCTCCTTGTCCGTGAGAGCACGTATCCGGTAGCCCGGAATGATATCCTTGAAGACGGCGAGTTGCGACAGCATCGTCAGCTTCCGTATTACGATGTCATTGGGGACAGGTTCCGGATGCGTTGGCGTAGAGACTTCGGGCAGGGAAAAAGTATGCAAACGCCGCAGGAGACCTAACTGCGTCCTTCCAGATCAGTCATGAGCAACGGAGGTGATAGAGTCAGAAGTGCCATACGCTGTTCTCTGGATCACCGAGGATCTCCTGACACAGTCCGGCGATCTGTTCCTTCGCGCCTTGTATTCGCAACTTACGGGACTTTTGTCCAATCACGTCCACGACTGCGGGTCTGCCAAATCGCGCGCCAGTTGACACGTCTTCCCTCAGACGGGGGACGCTCTCTGCCTGATCGTCGGTGCCCTCTTCGTTACTGTCCAGACCGCTTTCCTGGCTCTCGTCCAAGATGATTTTGGTGCCGCTTCTCTGTATTCGTCCATCCGCCAGCTTTATGGGAAGCCGCTCGATGCCCTCATTGTTGTCGGGCTCAGGCCCGCATGGCATTTGGCGTTTGCGAGGTTGTGTTTCGAATGGGAGCTCTTCATCGTCTGAGTCGGCAAATTTCCGCCTCCATTGATGCTGTGCGCCTACGTCCGAAGAGGATTCGGCCGGAGGATATGCTTCCTCGTCTGAGTAGGACATATCCTGGTCCCCAGAAAGACTACCCTCGTCGTCAAGTCCCGAGCTCCATGCCTCTTCGTCCTCGGAGTGAGAGTGGATTGACGGGAGGTCGTCATCCACGGCTTTCCGCACCGGTTTGTGTAGCTGATGCAACCGTTCTGTCTCCTTCTTACTCCTGTTCGTGTACACATTGGCCACAGTGTGTCCCGAAGATTGAGCGATACGTACCTGGCAATCCCATTCTGGTCTAATGTTTGCAAAAAAGAAACGGCATCGCCATACTCCTCCAACAGGCCTAGGTCGTCGTCAGAAAGCTCGAGACCTTCTTCATCACCCTGATTAGGTATAGGGATGGTGATTCTGTCAGATGCTCTCTCCTTTCCTTTGCCCTTTGGTTTGACATCCTCTGCGACTTTGCGTTTCTTGGATGGTCTCTACGACTCTGTGAGCTCGAGCTCACGGCGGTATCGCATATGGACTGACGTGTGTGACTTGAGCCTGACGCTTCTTGGGACCTTTGGCAGGCATGATCGCAATGTGTAGTGAAGGCAAAGGAGAGACTCCAGAGCTGACCCGACCCGACCTGCTAACCTCCGGTGAAAATCTAGCCCACCCAAAGAAGAATCATATTCCCACGACACGCGTCCATCGCTGGATGTCACAAAGTGACGAATCTGTGACTGCACGCGACATGCGTATCGCGTCCTGTTCACTGACCATCGCCATTCTCTTTTCCTTTCTCCCACCACTGCAGAGCCCTGACCAACGCAGATCCTTAAGTGACCCTCTTCCTCTCTATACTCTCACGTTGGAATAGCAACACAGACACCTGGCATGCCACCGCCGCCGCCACCACCAGATCCCGTCCCAACTTGCGCTCGTCCGGGCCATGTCCTCAGGCCACATCATGTATTCCTACTCTACATATTCATGCACGGCTTCTACGCACTGGATGAAGATGAGAACATTGTTCCCAAGCGGTTCTCTCTCGCCCTTCATCGACTCATGATACAAGAAGTGGCTGAGGTATCGTGTCTCCACTTTTGTCCGCTTCTCTATCGTGAACCACATGATCTTAATATAGGTCACTTCCCCTCGGGCATATCGGGCAATATTGGCAGACATATACCATGCCGCTTATAGCGTGGAAACCGATATTGTCCACGACCTATACCATAAGCTAGAGAAAGTGGTATGGCCCCTTTTTGGTTTAGAGATTGCCACCAGCTTGACAGCGCTATAGGGGGTCACTTTTGCCTCGCCAGATACGCTGTCCAGCTTCATGCAGAGTACGTGTCTTCATCTGATATTCAATAAACTCCTCGGCGAACTCTTCCCAAGCTCTTCCGATCATGTTTTTGGACAGAGACGACGAAGAGGTACGTTGGTACACATCAATCTGGTCGAAGGATATAAACCTATCAACCACCTCAGACAGCACGTTTCGTGAGTCACTCTTAGGTCACGTGTTTATCTCATCTTCGGAGCTCACCATTGACCAGAGCCGGCGCTCGCTGTTTGGGTACTTCTGCCACCGTTCTTTTGTTAGCTTCACCAAGCTTTCGATTGGCGGGATCGAGAAGTTGCATCATGCTTTCCTAGCCTGGGTGAAAGCAGGAGACCCTCAAAACGTCACCCCTATGAGCTATGCGCAGATTCGCCGAGATATTATAACTAACGGTATGCAACGAGCTCTGTAAGGTATGGCGCCCAACGCGCCCCCTCACCGTGTCTATCGGACAGACTACCAACTTTTCAAAACGAAAACTGACAAGACGGAATATGCCGGGGCTGAGACTTATGCACAGTAAGCTTCAGACAGTTACTCGATCGCTCCAGATTAACCCCATCAGGCGAACTCTCATTGCGTAGTTTCATGAAGGGTTTGACCACAGGCGACAGCAATGTCGCTAACGAAGGTCTTAGAAGATTCTTTGAGCAGAAGTTCCATGAGGGTAGCGAATCGTGAGGCTTAATATCCTCACCGTGCATATTTGGGGCTCATCTGAATTCTTCCAACAGGGGGTTGCGCCAGCATGCTATGCTCAACCTGGCGCGAATGTACTTTCTTCGTCGCGAATTGGCTGCCTGTCGAAAGGTGAGTAGCCCTCACATGTTTACTTGTTCTGCCTCAGAGTATAGACTGCCGAGGTAGACGTTGGAGGAAGCGATTACCGCTTCCCGCACAGCCGGCGACAACAAGACTCTCCAGCACTGTTCAAGGTAGATGCGGCTCATCTCTAGAAGCATACCAATTATTGGTGACTCAGGTCCGTAGCCTTCTACATCGATTACCGCCGCTAGAACGTGGTCGACGGCCAATCATCAACGAAGTCCAACCTGACATGCATCCGCTCGAGATACTTGCTGACGTCAAGAAGTTGATCAACGTTCAATATGTAAGTCTCGTGGCGATTGGTGTTGCATTTCATTAACACCTATTATAGCAACAACCACTTACTGCGTCATATGAGCGTATAGTCCAGGCTATCGGTTTGTATGACCATTACATCGACGTACAAGGCGGACAGTTCGTCGAATCAGAACAGTTTGCTCAGCATGTAGTGCAAAGTGTCATCTGGGCTACCTTCGGTTAGTCGTTTCTCTCCTTCGACGGGCGGAAGTTCATCAACCTTCCGCTATATTAGGATGCTCGAAGCTCGCACGTATTGAAGAAAGCATCGTGACGGCCTTTTCGGAAGTCGGCGGAGATGACAACAGCAGACTCACTGTGACACTTAATCGCGCATACCATGTTAGTCATCTGTCTCTCCTCTCATCTCCATCCACTGATCTATCACTTCATGAATCTTCTCAGAATGCTCGACAGGGAACATACGAGGAGGCAATAGCATCTCTCTTGGAACCAGACGTTTGGCGGGGATTGAACATCACCGATTACAACCTTTGGGCGTCCGAAATCTGGAACATACTCGCTCTGCGCGCATGCCGCCAGTACGTCTTTCCCACAATGTTTGAATTGCATGGCCGCTTATGCGCATTGACATAAGTCGAAAACAGCGCCAGCTCAAGGATTATCTGATGCCCAGACGGCCAAACACACCACATGCCCCCCGCGAGTATCAGTGGGCAAAGGAGCCCATCGGATCCATTATACGCGATCCATTGTATGAAGCCATGTTGATGCGGGTGCTTGAACGTTTCCGCCATTCTGATACAAGTCAAACAGTGCTGACGTTCCTTCGCCTCAGATGTGCGAGCAGAGTCACGCAAGTGTCGATCAACTGCTCATTGCCCTCTGGCACGCAGAGTACCATGGGCGATACAATCTGTATCGAACTGCAATCATTCTACTCGCGGACGTCGGGCTCGAGTTTGGGATGACCAAGTGGTGCAAACGAATTCTAGACGAGGTGATGCCTCAGGTACGCATCCGTCCCCATACGATATCCACTCATATTGCGCCCTTGTGTCTCTGACAAATTCCCCTGCATCCTGTCTGTTTGATTTTGAAGATCATCAGCGAAAATGATCTGGAACAGAAGGCTTTTGCCCGATACACACTGGCGCGCTGCATCATCGCTGCGAACAACTCCTCCGGTATGTCCCCTTGTTCACATCCGTCTTCGCGCCCAAGACTGATGATGCGCCCGTGTCTACTTACATACTTACGCCCTCTATAAATGTCTAATCATCCATCTACATCTCGTCTATCTGGGATCTCACCCAACGGATCACATCGACCTGGCCCATCTCCGTGAACTTCCCTACACTGCTACATCCCGCCGGCTTCCCACCACTGCTCTGATCACCCCAATTTGTTCCCACACATACCACTCCCCCTCAAATTTTTCCAACACTGTCTTCCCCAACGCATCGTTCCAACTCCGCGCGCCGTTACTCCATTTCTGCTCCGTGTTTCTGTTCCGGGTCTCTGTTCCGTGCATCTGTCTTATCTCGCATCACGCAGCGGCAGCACTAGAAGAGGCGGTGCCCCTGCTCGAAGCCGCGGCGGAGACATACGAGCAAATCGACATGTTCGCCGCACAGTGCGACGTGCTGTTTCTGCTGTCTGTTGTTCTCCACAATCTGGGCATGCACGAGCGCCGGGATGCCGCTGCACGCAAGCATGCAGCTGCGCAAACCATGCGCGAGCATATCCACACCGTGGTCGTCGAGCCTTGGATTGAGGACGTGTGGACCGTCGTCACAGAGATCGGAGCGGCCATCTCGTCGAGATGAGCGATGCCTCGAGATCCCGAAAGGATGCATGCGAATGGGGAATCGTCGTACTGGCGTTGCTATTACGACGAGGACGTGCTCATTTGACATCCGTGCCCATTATATATTTCAATTAGTACAAGTGAACGTAAGACTAAGGGGCGAGTATACAGTGAGTTAAATGCAGATGTGACAGACTCGCGATACCACATGCTATCGGGCTATCGCCTAACTACGTGACTCCTACCCGAGTCCAGACCTACTTACGGGTTCCCCAGTCCACTCACCCGCCACGCATTGTTCGCCCTGAACCATTCAAACATTGTGACAAAGCGCATGAATGCGTTCCGCAGCGACGCAAGGTTGTATGGGATGATCCCGGGGAGCCACTTCCGCTCATTCTGGATCCACGCCATCCGCTGCAGACCCTTGACCATCGCGATCACCGTCAATGCCCGCTCGCGACGCTCCGCCGCCCACGCCTGGAGCGGGTTCTCGAGCCCGCGCGACGAGCTGCCAAGAACAGGTGTCCCCGCGGCGGCGTGGACGTACTCGGTGAGGATCGGCGCGAGCCGCACCGCGTCGCGAATGCCGAGATTCATACCCTGCCCGCCCACGGGTGGATGGATGTGCGCCGCGTCCCCGATGAGGCAGACAGGGCCGCCTGAGGGGGCTTGGGGCCCGGGCGTTGACGTTGCGAGCGGGACGTGGGTGAAGAACTTTTCAGCGACGGCTGAGTGCGTGCGGAAGC
This sequence comes from Lignosus rhinocerotis TM02, assembly GCA_000743315.1. Lineage (NCBI taxonomy): Eukaryota > Fungi > Basidiomycota > Agaricomycetes > Polyporales > Polyporaceae > Lignosus > Lignosus rhinocerus. Next base: position 72,102 of record KN050045.1, on the reverse strand, counting down.
GGCTCGACCAAACTGTGTGTGTGACTTGTATGCGAGGCGTGTCGGCTGGGAGGACGACGTTTGGCCCCCAGGCGTCGAGAAGCCTCTGGACGTATGCCGTGTCGGGCGAGCTTGGGGGTATGCCGAAAGAAGGGGGAATGCCGCACGCGATGCGGTAGGTCTGTTCGGTGGTCTTGTCGGGATAGGGTGTTCCGGGAAGGGCGATGAAGAGGAACGCGTTTTCGTTCGAGACGCAAAGGTTGATCAAGTCGATCTGGAACGGCGGCGGGGCGGAAAGCGTGATGTCGGCCACTATCATGTTGGCAAGCGCGTCTTCGTCCCCGCTGTTCGCGTCGGCTTCGCCAGTGGGGTCCGCCCATTCAATTCGAGCCAGACGGCGCACCTATGGGCGGGTTAGCGCCCGGGATTACTCTCAACGCCACGTGCTCGCCTCAGTAACTCACAGTGGAACGTGCACCGTCTGCGCCGACTACGCACCGTGTGCGTAAGACGTGGCCGTCGTCGAAAGTGACATCAGTAAGAGCATTGTTCTCGGCATTGGTTTTCATGTCCACGACCTTGTGCGGACGGTGGACGCGGATACCGCGCTCTTCGGCGACTGAGCCGAGTACTTTCTCCGTCACATGCTGTGGCACAGCAAGAATGAACGGGAACTTGGTGTACTTGGAAAGCGGGGTGAAGTATGCGGACTCGACAGGAACCCCGCGGCCTAGCCAAATCATCGTTTTGCTCACCTTTCTGCCCTCTTTGAGGAGCAGATCGGCTACACCTATGTCGTCAAATGCCTTATTCGAATGTATCTGAGACAACTATTCATGTGTTTTCAACGAAAAAACCGTACCTCCATGGTGGCTGCGTGCACGGCGAGGGCGCGAGAGCTATTCTCTCCCTGAGTCATAACATCGACCACTACCACGTCTGGGCAACCATGCTTTTGGAGTGCGAGCGCAAGAACGAGGCCCGTTGGCCCTCCGCCCACTATGAGAACTTGTGCAGTGTCAGGGAGCGACATTGGAATGGATGATCAAAGGGGATGTCGACGTTGCTATGGACCAATGGTGCGAGTGCGCGAAGTATAAGTATGTGTGAAGAGACTATTCGTATACACTAGGCGTGAGACTCCCAGGCCGTCCGAATGCCTACATGGAACAGATTGCTATGAGAAAATCATAAGATCCCAGGCCATGTCAATGCAGGAAGCACGAGCGTTGACCCGACGCACTGCCACACTAGTGTCACTTGTCATCAGTGTTGTGCTTGGCCCGGCCTCAGGCCCTCAGGCCTACCAAGCCGGCCCTGTACAGGCCGGGCCAAGCCAGGCCAGCGGACAGGGCCTCAGACGGCCTGACGGCGAGTCGGCCTGTGGTTTGAGAGGCCGTGGCCTGCTGTGCAGGCGCTCCGCGAGCGCTTGTACTACCAAAACGGGCCCAGAGGATGTTTTCGGTGGTGAGCACGGTCGCCGTACACTGCTGGGCACTGTTCCTAGAGCACAGAGATACACGGTAAGTACTTTCCAATGCCAGTGGAACCTCCTGCACCCACCCCACCGAGCCTCCATATGTACTCACACTTGTATAGCTCAGGCCCAAGCCGGCCAGGCCAGGCCGTGAAATACGGCCTCCGGCCTGGCCTGACCACCGCGCAAGCCTAAGCCGCCACAGGCCGGGCCAAAACCCGGGACTTTCAGGCCGAGCCGGCCCCGCACCTTGTCATCGCCATCGGATAGTTCTGACTATAGTCTGACTCAGTGCTGGATTGTCTTCCTCAGTTGCTCATTCTGATAACGTTGATACCGACAGAGCATCATCACCCTTGTATAATTCAAGTGTACAACCGGTCTGAGGAACCAGTACATACATGAGGGCCTTATAGGATACAACTGGTGTAGGCGCCGTGCAGGTACACATGTATAACAGAGCGTACCAGGAATAACTCCACTCCCCATCAACTGATACCAAGCGTACTCAAACTATCGTCATTGGAAAGGAGGTCATTGGAAAGGAGTACTGGGTCCCAGGAGGGGTGGCTTTCACATCAGCATCCGTCATCAATACGACGTGTGTAGACACAACTCCGGCGCATCATCACACTCGGAGCTCAGAACTCCTTGAGACTATTACAGTACATAAGTACTACATCTTCAAGACGCCAGACGCCGCGCTAGGTAGTCATCCTAACGGGTGATCTGATACCCTAACGCTTCTATGGGTTCCCTGACCCGCTCACTGGTATGCGCTTGTCGCCTAACACCAGTCAAACGACGTCATGACGCGCAGTAATGAGTTCCGGAGCTGCGCAAGGTTGTATGGAACAACTATCACTACGCGCTTTGTCTTATTCGGCAGCAATAGGTGCTTTTGCAAGTGCTTGACCATTGCAAGCACCCTCAGTGCCTTCTCGCAACGTTCTAGCTCCTCGTGGCTCTTGTCGGGCCCCCCAGACAACGCAACCCGGAGGTTTTGAGCGAGAATGGGACCAAACTTCATTGCGTCACGGATCCCGAGGTCAAAGCCCTGTCCGTCGATTGGAGGGTGGATGTGCGCTGCATCTCCGAAAAGGAACACTGCACCGCTTTACTCCGAGGGTTCCTCCCGGGACGTGCGTGAAGAACCTGTCGCAGAGCTGAGTGGGTGCGCGACCTACCCGACCAGACCGTGCGCTTGATCTGTATGCGAGATGTATTCTCAGAATTGGCGACATTGGAGCCCCACTTACCTAGCAGGCTTTGGAGGTGCGGGACTCCAGATGCGCGTGGGGGTGCCCCGGGCCCCTAGGGGATACAGTACGCGATATGGTAAGACATCTTGTCATGTAGGGGTTGCCCGGAAGTCAGATGAGTAGGGGCGCGTTAATGTTGGAGGCTACAAGGCATATTGCATCAGCATGGAATGTGCGGCGGGTAGGGTGACATGAGCAATGAGAATGTTAGAAAGAGCCTCTTCTTCACTGATGTTCGCGTCTGTCTGACCGCTTGGGTCGGTCCAGATGACATCAACGAGGCAGCAGACATATAGCAGAATAGCATCGGTGCGGGAGGTAGGAGGGAGGTGGGATACAACATACGAACGAACGTGCACTATCTGTATCCACGACACAACGAGCGCATACTATGACTTGGCCAGCCTGGGAGATGACATGAGTGAAGCTGTTGTCAGAGGCGTTGGACTTCATGTCAACGATTGTGTATAGTCCATGTGCTGTGTTACCTCCCACTTCCGCAACTCTGCAGAGGGGTTTCTCCGTGAAGTGTTGGGAAACACCGAGGATGTAGTTGTACTTGGGGTGCTCTGTAGCCACAATGGACGCAATCTCAATCGGTGTAGTGCCGTTCACACACGCCGCGACCGTCGTCCTGTGGCAGTATGCACCCCAGTTAACGAACAGAGCGGCAACGCCTATTGGCTCTAGTGCTTGTGCACACAAGTTAGTGACACGCCGGATGAAGTTGATGGATGTAGTCCGACTTCAATAGTAGCTGCATGCACCGCAACTGCGCGAAAGGTAATACCGCCTTCAATTGCACCGTCTATGACGACAACATTTGAACACTATAATTTATGAGTGTCAACGCAGGAATAAGACCTGTAAAGCCCCGGCTAAGACAAGAACGTCGGCTGTGAGAGGAAGGCTACCATGGGTGAAAGGAGATCATTGTGTACAGCCTGAGCCAAACGACTTTATGTGGCTGGTGGCAGCTGTGGAGGACAACAGGAATTGGTTGCATAGAACATCGAAACTAGCGCTGAGTGGAAATGCCATAGCACCGCCACACAACCCATGCTTTAGGGCGCCAATAACTCCTACTCTTCCTTTACACGACCATCCACGATGAGTGCGGCCGTTGCTATCAACTGCCAGTCTTCCAAATGCTCTAACGACTACCCCCCGTCTCGTCTCGAGTGTCCCACCTGCAGCAAGTCTGTTCTTTCCTTGTCAACCGCTATCTGCTTTCGTTCTCACCGTCGCTCGCATCAGGCTTGGTATCAGAGGATCCTTCTTCTGTAGTCAGGATTGCTTCAAGGCGAACTGTAAGTGTCACATTAGTCACCTTCTGATAGTGGCTCATCAATACACTAGGGGTAATCATCCACATCACTACTGCCGAAACATCATCTTGACTGCTCTCCCTGAAGAAAACCCACAAAATCATCCATGACATCGTAACGCCAAAAAAGACTTCTCTAGAGGACCCTAATATCAACGAAGGTACGCGGATGCAATTCCCGGCTCATGTGTTCCTATATGCATGCCAATTTCTCAGATGGAACGTTCAATCCATTCGGTACCTTCAACTTTACCGGTACTCTCCGTCCCGTCTATCCTCTCTCCCCAAGACGAGCAGTCCCTGCACATATACTTCGTCCAGAATACGCAGAAACTGGTACGCTCAAGCGTATCCTCCCTCGGGTCATGGAAGTCTTCCCGCTTACATTATCACAATCGCTAGGGGAGCCGAGCATAGAGGAGAGACGGGCAACCCTGCCCCCAAAGATCCTTTCTTCAGAAGAGCAAGAGACGATGCGGAAGGTCTGCAAAGTGAGTTACCTCTGCCTCCGCGACATTCCGCTCTCAAGCGCTCCGTCAGCCCTTCCCAATAGCCGCTTCTGACTCCACCCCCGTTTGCCCGTGCTCCTTTTAGTTGGCTAGGGAGGTCTTGGATATCGCGGCTGCTGCTATTCGCCCGGGCATCACGACCGACGAGATCGACGAGATCGTCCACCAAGCGACCATCGATCGAAATGCTTATCCGTCGCCGCTTAACTACCGCAACTACCCCAAGTCGGTTTGCACGTGGGTCCTCAACCGTCAGTCGTTGTAAATAGGACCCGAATCTTAATGGTCCATCCCAGTTCGGTCAATGAAGTCATCTGCCATGGAATCCCTGACAAGCGCAAGCTCCAAGAAGGCGACATCATCAACATCGGTACGCACTTCCTTGATAGTCTGTGTTACGCTCCGCTCTCACACTCTACATGCGCAGACGTGTCGCTGTATAAAGACGGTGAGTCTGCCATGGCCTACATCTAACATCGCGCAGGTCTCTCATAGGATCACGGCAGGTTTCCACGCAGACCTCAACGAAACGTACCCAGTCGGGCAAGTGGACAAAGACTCCCAGCGGGTCATGCGCACCGCTCGAAAGTGCCTCGACGCGGCCATCGATATTTGCAAGCCCGGCACGCTCATCCGTGACATTGGCAAGACAATGTACGTTCCGCAGACAAGACCGTAGTACACTCGGACCGCTAATATGCCCTTCGCACTATCTCCAGCGAGCCAATTGCACGGCAGAACGGTTGCTCGGTCGTGCGCTCGTACTGCGGGCACGGCATCAACAACTTATTCCACCCCGCACCCAGCGTGCCCCACTACGCGAAGAACAAGACCACGGGGACCTTGAAAGCCGGCATGACTTTCACCATTGAGCCGGTACGTCGGCATCTTGGCTCTGGAACCGATTCCGGAGCAAGTCCACACTGCATTGCAGGTGCTTTCAATACTGACAGCGTGTCGCTCCTCCCTTGCGCAGATGATAAACCTGGGCCATTGGGAGCTCGAACATTGGCCCGATGACTGGACGGCCGTTACTGTCGACGGGAAACGCAGTGCCCAGTTCGAAGAGACTCTGTTGTACGTCTCCACCGCTGCCCCTCTTTGGACCAAGTCGCTGATGGCTACTATAGAGTTACTGACACCGGAGTTGAGATCCTCACTGCCGGACAGCCGAGACAAGACTTGAAATGTGAGGAGGAGAAAGAGGACCAGGAGGAGCAAAGGGAGGAGAAGAAGAAAGAGGAGGAGACAGCGGAGAAGAAGGGTAATCAAGAGGCGGAAGTGTGATGCTGCCATCTTATGCTGGATACTTGTTGTAGGTCTTGTAACATATCCGCCCTCAACATGACCGTTCTCATTTGTATATTCACGCACGAGCACATCGGACAGAAGCACGTACAACAAGGACATCGGACTCTGGACAAAGTGGGTAAAGGTAAGGTATGAGACTAGAGTAGTGTGTTAGCGTCCGCAATCCATACTGGAGCCTCCGACGATCGCAAGCTGACGAGTCCCATTGTCCATGAGTTCACAAGGTGCGAACCCAGTCAACATCAAGTACGCTCCAAGCTGCAATCAAGCACTGTCGTGGCTGTTCCGCCGCTTCTTCATCTCGGTGTTCAAGTCCTGAGTCGCGTCCTTGAATGATTCTTCCCGCTCAACCTCCCCAATCACTTCCACGGGCACACTATCGGACAGACTCGCCTTCCTCGTCCTGATCTGGCCACGGAAATGTAAGCCATCCGCATCCACATGCTCCTCGCCCGTCGCCGCCGTCGCCGCCACCGTCGGGGACAGTGGGCTGAGTAGGCCCCCGTTAGTGTTCATGGCGCTCGTTGTACGGCGAAGGCGCTGGATGTCTGCGTACGAGCTACGCTGGCTGCGCGGCCGCGTTGCCAGCGAGTGGCCGTCGCCCGTCGGGACTGCGATGATGTCGTCGTAGTCGGGCGCGTCTTCCTCGTCTGACGCGTCTGGCGTCGCCGCGCGACTGATCTCATGGCTCCGTGTTCCTGCCCATGCGCTCGTCCCGCGGGCTGCGCTGCGCGACCAGCCGAAGAGACGTTCGTCCAGCCACGTCTGGGAGAGAATGATGAGCGGACGCTGGTTGAGACAAGAGATGGATATGGGCAGACGGGTGACTTACCATAGGGTGGACGAGCAGGTTGCCCTGTGCGTCAACGCCACCAGTGCCGCTCTTCCGACGCCAGATGCCTGGCTGGCCACTGGAAGGAGGAGCGCTCGCCGAAGGGACAAGGATGCGCCACTGTGAACGAGGTTGGGACACGCCACGGCAAGGAATGTTGATGCATACCTCATTGAAATCTTCAAACATCTTGGGTCCGAACTCGTTGATCGTCTCCGCGAGTTCGTTTGAAACTTCTTCTCTCATGCGTTTGAGCCTGTCGAGAGATCTCTGCTGGCCAGGTATTAATGCAATGACGAGTGGTCTCAAAGACCTGTCATGGGATCAAATGTTAGCAAGACCCGTCGGATGCTTGCGATCTGGACCCACTTAAAGACATCCATCCCGGCTTCCCCGAACTTGAGCGCTGCATAATTCAGCATGGGGAGAGTCATGAGAACAACAAACGGTGTCCAGATCCTCCACTTCAGCGGAGCACCCGCCTTGACAGCCACGATCATAGCAAGTATAGCGTATAAGGCATACAATACCGGGGTAACACCCATTGCAACAAGGATTTTCCACGTCGCCAAAACATCACGACCCGCAATCTTGACTTCAGAGGCGGCAAGAGCCTCTAGCCGCGGAAAGGATAAGTGAGCTGGAATGGGAGATCCGGCAAACAAGATTACCTCTCGCCTTCTTACGGGAAATGATCGAAGCCGTGATGAAGATAGGCCCGTTCAAGATCACTCCAGGTAATGCCAGGAGTGTCCAGACAGTCAAAAGGCCCAGGCGGTACGTCAGGAGACCGAATGTTTTCCAGCCCGCCTTCTGAGCTCTAGGCACCTTAGGTACAAAGAAGCGTGTAAGGACGTGGGGGAACAACTGGGACGTTCCGATTGACTCGCCTGATGATCCCGCAGACCGAGGTCTCGCAGCAAACGGTTGTACTTCAGTACGTCTTGTCTAAGCTTTTGCACTTTCGGTTCGTCCTTGAAGTGCAGATAGCCTTGGAGGAACCGCTTATTTAACTCAACGACCTGACCTAATGTCAAGTGTTGACCGGGAGTTTTGTACAGCCGCCGAGCGGCTTGAATGAGCTGTATGCACTTCAAGTAGTGTTGCACGACGTTGCGATGCAGAATCTTACCATGAGCGTTTCATAGTCCGGTGCCCGCAGAGTAACCGTCTTGAGTGCATCATAGATGACATCCAAGAACTTGCCCACTGCTTCCCTCTTCTTTGCGCCTCCATCCTTGAACATATCAACAAACTCCAAGGGTACGTCTAGAGGTGTACCGAACTCGATGACTGCTCGTGACCGGAATCGGTGGGCATGAAAGTAAGAGAGGCCGACTGGCACAATTTTGACCCTGAGCTCGGGGTTGTTCGCCATAGCCCCTAGCGCCATGAGAGACACGCCAGCTTTGAGAGGAAGGAGATCGGTTCTGTCATGACTACCACCTGTTGACCAGTGAACAAGGTTGGGGGTGGTCACAGATGTCCAGGTGCGTACCTTCAGGGAATATACCAATAGCGCCTCCTTCGGTAAGACATTGGTAAACATGGTGGTACATTTCGTTCTGATCCACGAACGGGAGTCTCTTATACGACAGTCCGTACTGACCAGCCCCCTGGGCCTCGTTGATTTTCTCCCGTAATTTGGCAGTTCCCGAGAACTCCTTCCGGATCTTCAGCTGGGTGTCCGACAAGATCTCCACCACCTCCGCAACAACAGAGCCGACCGACTTCGGGAGCATGATCTGCATCTTTGGCTTGAACTCGGAGGTAAATTTAGTACCATGTCCGAGAATGAGACACGGGTCGTCCTCCGAGATATTGATTTCACCTGACCCAGGTTTTGCATTATCGGCGGCTCGGACGACAGGAACTTGAAGTGTCGCTTAGAAAGTGGCAAAAGAGTGACAGATTTTGTACGCACTGCTTGCCATTAACCCCGCAAAGAATCCAACAAACTTCCTTTGCATACTTTTAGCGGCTATGAGGGATTGTACATGACGCCCTGTCTCTCGATGCACCTCTTGGTAGAGTAACAAGGGGTCAAGGAACTGACATGACAAGTTAAGTCAATCACAGGACATGTCCAAGACCACATGCACGCACTTGGTTATTGTGTGGTGCAGCAACGAATATGACTGGACCCTCGCGAGGGATATTGAACGCACCGCGCGGTCGCACTTCTCGGAAGAAAATGTTGGTGATTAGCCTCCAGAAGACGAGAGCGGCATCATAGACGACATCGGAGCTTCTGTTGTGGGATTGCACAGTACTCATAGAAGATAGGTCGTGAAGGAGAGCTCAGGAAGAGGGGCGTGGCAGTCGTCAGAAAGAGTCTGGAGTAGAGTAGTACTGACGTGAGTTGGAGGCGAGCGCTTTGCGATGATGACTTCAATCATGTGTCGTACCCTAAGGTCCCTAACCGGGTGACCAGAAGCATCATACTATGTATACAGATCCAGCTTTGAGAAGCTCTCGGCATCATATTGCGTGTGAATCTCAGAAAATGGTATGTTCAATTACACCTATTATCTCTTGTCTACAATAAGAAACCAGTGTCATGCTTGGTATACACAAATGCAGATGCCATAATATCTCGCAGCAACTCCCTCTCCATCGCGAAGCTCTAGTCCGATCATCTACCGCAGTCCTGAGGCATGCGACGACCCGTTGCTCGCCGTGCTCTGCCGATTATACTGGAAGATATTGTGCAGCTTCGATAGTCTGTCCTGCTGGGCGTCGGGCAGGTCGGATATACTTGACCGAGGAGGCGACCGAGGTGAGGCCTCAGCCCGACTGCTGATCGACACGGGTGAAGTCGGAATTGGTCCATGTCCATTCAAGTCACGGCCTTAAACCAGAACGTCAGGAGCGTCATCATAAGACAAGGTGCCAAGACTTACTACTCGAAATGCTTGACGTTCGTTCACGTCCATTTCCGTTGGATTCCAGTCCTATAGCCGCTTGTCAGTACGTTTCTCACATATGGACTGGAATTGGAGAACACACTAGACAGGGTCTGGGCTACAGCCACATTCCGCTCTTCGTCCTCCGCGGCGCGACTCGCAAGTGCACGCGTGATGTATTTCCGGAATGCGGGACCTGTAGACTCCAAGATCTTGTCTACCTTCAGCTTCTTGTGCGGGTATGCCTTGAGGTAATGGTGCAACTCCGTGATGCCTTCCTTGTGCATTGCGCCAGTGGATTCGCTGGAAATGTGATCGATTATTGTGTTGAGTTGATCGTCAAGGTCTGGTTCCTGAACAGTCTCGGCCGTAGATGAAACGCTGCGACTCCTGGTGTGACTTGATGAGGATGGTGGGTGTGGATCGGAAGTGACGGATCGTGAGGAGGCAGTCTCTTGCGGAGAGATAGGTCTACTCATGATGACAGATTGTCTCGGTTCCTCACGTATAGGTTCATGCCGTAGAGGTACCTCCGCAGCAGTTTTCGTGGACGAGTTCAGGATGCGGTAGACGTATGGATAGACGATGGTTGCGGATGGATCATCAAAGGCCGAAGAGAGATGGTCGTAGACATCGTCCCCATACTGCGCTGTAATAAACAGGTACAGTGAGCTAAAGTCATGGATGACAACGCGGTAAGTCTCACCGACTACGTGTTGGATGATGACTTTGATGGTCCTCAAAGGCATGTCTCCGCATGGAACCTTGTTAGTTGCACGCGCACGCCATTCGTTCGGAGGTACGGATTGCAGGAAGTGTTCAACAGCGGGGAACAATTCCACGGGATCCAGAACGCGATTTTCTAAATCCTGCGGAATGTTCCTCGCAAGCTTCCAAACGCACTTCAGGACGAGCTCGGCCACTTTGGCTTCTTGTGAATCTGGACTGGTGCCATTTGCAGGGAAAGGCTTGACGATCCGAAGCAGCAGAGCGAACAGCGCACTATAGATCATAAGCCTCAGAGGTCATGCATTGAAGGTAGTGACAACATACCGGAAGATGGACATTCTCCTGCCTGTTGCGAACAACCGAAGGATGATCATATTGATGAACCGTGACAAGTCCTTCACTTTCCCATCAGAACTGTTGTCGGTTTGAAGAAGACGAAGAGTCAATTCCTCTAGCAGAGAAGTCAAGATAGTGACCGTCAGAGATTCTGCAAGGAAGATGTGGTCACAGAACGCATTGAGTGTCTGGATGAGGTGCTTCGCCAATCGGAAGTTTTCCGGCAAGGTGATATCCTCGGGGCGTTCGAACACATGAGCCATCTGTAGTGTTATTGCGTCAACCAAGCCCTCTGTATGTTCCGCCAGTTCTTGATAGGCGGTTGAAGACAGTCCTTGCTCGGGACCGACTTCAAGCACCTTCTGGATCTTCTTCAGAGCGTCAACACTCCTAGTCGGATCATTGCTAAGGATGCTCGATATCGCGACCGTTATGTCATCCGAAGCGTTGTCCTCTTGTCGGTCGTATTGCTCCTCCAAGGAATGCCTACTCGGGCCGGGTGCACTTCTGTGGCCGTTAGAGGAGAACACGTCATCCAAGGAGGCACGCGACTGAACAGACGGAGCAGGGAGACTGCTCTGTGTTGACGTGCCGTTCAGTCGCGAGCGAGGGGGACCAAGTCGGGAAGGCAAGAAGCTCTTCGCACGGGTTCCCGTAGTAGGGGAACCTGGAGGTTGAATTTGTGAGGGCCCCGCAATCTTTGATATTTGTGATGGAGCGGGGGACGCAGATCGGATCATGCCAGAGGGTGAAGCAGGGCGCGCGAGACGGGATGGGGCTGCAAGGGCTGGGCTTGCGGGCCGTGGAAGGCCCCCTATGCTTCCTATTCGCGATGCTGCACCCGGGGCTGGGGAACCAGATCTCGGGATACCGGTGGCAAGACGGGAGGCGTGTGTTGCCAGCGGAGCGGTTTCAGCTCTGTCAGGACTGCTTCCCCCTGGTACTCGTCGTAGTCGCTCCTCGAGCTGAGTCTTGTCCTTGGGGGGCAAATGGCCAACAAGCGACCAAATTTTCTCTCCGACCAACACATATCCCTCGCTGAAGTATATTTTATCAGAGATGGACAACAACAGACTAGCAGCGCGTGCTTCTCACCTCAGAGCAGCGAGCGCAGATTTCCGAACTGCAGGATCCTTGTCAGAGATCATAGCAGCTATCTGAGGAAACGCCTTAGGAGGTTCGCATGTGCCAATACCGAATCGCTTGAGCAGACTCGCAAGCTCGTCCAGTGTTCCTTGCCTAGTCTTTGCTACCTTCGATTTGAGACCATGTTCGAGCAAGAGCTGGAACACACGGCTGTAGGCGTAAACCTTAGGCAGCGTCTGAACGATCTGGGAGACACGAAGACGGACTGGCTCTCGTGCATCGCCCAACTAACGAGATTATCGTCAGAGATCGGTGCTGCAGAGCCAACGAGACTTTTTCGATACCTTGTGTACTATTGTAGGGATGAAGACCATCGCCTCTTGATCGGAGAGCTGGTAATCGACACTCTGGAAGAATGCTAGGACCGAGTCGACAACATCCAAGCACCTCTGGACCAGGTTGGACTGCGGCTCGTGAACTTTCAGCGACACGAACTTCAGCGTGAGATCCGAATTGGCGATGCAGACTAATTGGAGCTTGTCCTCTCCTGCCTGCGCGCCATTATAGAAGTCCTGCAGCATTCCCAACCCGTTGACATGATCGTTCACAGCATTGTGGTCGTGACTGAACAACAGTGCAAGGACTTCCTTCGAAGCGTGTGGCTCCATTTGGTGCTGTAACAGTTCCGCGAGGTCTTTGCGCGACGGACCTGATTCGATGACCCATTTGTTCGCGTCCTTGGCCAAACGCAATCGCTTTGTATCAGGGTTAGGGCTGCTGAAAACATATCGGTCCACGACTTCGACGGCCGGTGCCTTCGATGAACCACCAACAGGAGCCCCGGGTCTCTTCAGACCAGTACCGAGTTTGTTGGGGAGACGAGAAGAGGTTGATTCTACGGTAGCCTCAGCACGAGACTCGGGACGGGGAATACTTCCTTGAGGCAGCTTGCGCCGTACACCCGTGAGCTTGCTAGGAGGAGCTATCTTCGAAGACTCGGCCGGAGGAGGTGACGGATCGGAGGGAACAGGGGACGCAGCCTTCGGAGGAGGGGCGGCCTTGGCTGCAGGTGCCTTGGAAGGAGCGGGAGCCGGCCCGCTCTTCACCGCGGGCGCAGCAGGTGCGGAACCCCGAGCGCCTTGGATGAGTGGTATGGCAGTAGACTTTGAGGCGGGTTTCAAGGAGTTTGTCTGGCTCAAGACGTGTTCGTAGCTTGAGCAAGCGATCAGAGTGGGCAGAAGGGCCTGGGCATTCTTCCTAACATCGGCGTTCCGATCATCGAGGCAGCCGACAATAGAACCAGCCCAGCTACTCAAGTCAAGGCCAGGCGTTGGTTCGTGCTGCTTGAGTGTCTCGACAATCCAGCCCATTAATGATCCCCGCTGTACTGGATTGTTCGCTTCAAGTGCTGTAGCGATACCAGATATGATAGGCTCGAACCCCTCGCAAGCATTGAATATCGCTGTCAAAGTCTGTATCGCTGCATTGCGGTACTGAGCTTTCTGATCAGCAAGGACGCTCGCGACCGGCACAACGAGGAGACGGGTGTGTTTCTCAAATGGTTTGCCCATACCCGTGGCGATGCGAGCAACGATGTCCAAAGCCAGCATCTGCACCGCTTTGTTTGCGTCCGTCACTCGAGCCTTGAGTACCTGCCCAATTTCGCCTGTGAATGGGTCCAATATGATCAGAGAACAGCCTAACAAATCACCAGGATGAGCAAGCACGCACCCATGGTTGGTTTCAGTCGCTTGTTTGCCCCTTGATCTAAGATCGCCTGGAGGGTCTCGAGGGCCTCTTTCTTCGTTTTCCACGCATCGCTCTTCGCATCTGCTAGGATCGTCGTGCCTTTCAGCAGAGCATCGATCTCAACTCGAGGGAACAAATCGTCTAAGGGATCGCCTCCAGATGCGCCGGCCTTGCCCGCCGCAACACCGGCAGGGGCCATACTGGCGACATCTGCCGAGGTCCGGGTAGGCTCTGGAGCCGGCGTGCCCTCAACCTTATCAAATTCGCTGAGGATAGTCGTTAGCAGCTGAGGGTTGAGATCCTCAAGAAGGTCCTTGATCGCTAACGAAGACCGAGATCAGATATTGGTGCGATACTGTGAAGGAACAACTTACACGAGCCGGCGAACAACTTCACCATCACGAGGGTCTTCGTAGCGCTAGTTCGCACAGCAGCGTTTGAGTTCTTTAGCGCTGTCTTGAGGAAGTCAATGAGGTTGCGCAGAGATAGTCCTGCGATACCAAATTCCGTAAGGGCTTGTTCAATCCACGTGAGCGAGTCGGCCAGGACCTTCGGGGCCTTCTGCTTGGACAGTGGATCGTACGCTACGAGAGAATCAGCACCATGGCCAACAATAGAGCAGACAAAAGCTAACCGTGACCAAGGACAAATTGCAAGGATGTCTTCTCCGCAAAAAACAAGAGAGTCTCGCCAGCTGGTTTCTTTAACTTCATATCCCCGAGCTTCTCGCTCAAGTGAGGTATGCAAAGGGCAATAGAAGCCCGGCCAAACGAGGGAGAGCGCTCGGCGAGTATTCCGAGGATCCCGTACAATTTGGTAGAGACCTACCGTGAGACGTTAGTGCATGATTCAAGCTGATTACATGAGAACTGATAATCACGCACCTGGAAGTTCTTCTCATTCCAACCCTTTTTGGCTAAGAAGCGTATGACCACTTCAGAGTCGAGGTCCTCCGCAGAACCTTCCACCCACCCGGTCATTTCTTCCAACGCAGCCAATCGAACCTTCCAGTTTGGATCACTGAGATCGGTAGCATACTTTGAGGGGATGAGTTCCGCAGCTAGTGCTTCCGCGTCCTCAGGCGTATGTTTGTACTTGAAGGTGTCCAGTGCACCAGGAGCAGGAGCAGCGCCACCTTTAGCAGGCTTGGCCGTGGCGGCAGCTCCAGCAGGGGGGAGTTTCTTCGGCGCCGGGGCTGCTGCAGGAGGGGCAGAACCAGTTTCGCTGGCAGCAGCAGCAGGCTTCTTCGCCTATATGACCGGTGAATGAGTGTGATGTATTCGGGGCGCATGTAGATACACACCAAGAGACGTGCTGGGGGCTTCTTAAGAGGCTTATTTTCTGTGGGTGTCAGCACATCGTCGTTATCAGGGACAGCCGGAAGGTCGACGGTGGGAGGTTGTTTCGGAGGGGGCATCTTCTTCTTCGGCGGCTCTTTGGCTGCAGGAGGAGCGGCAGCCTTTGGTGGGGGTCCTGAACCGGACTTCGCCTTCACCTTAGCGCTGTCGTATGCTTCCTTAACCTTCGCCTTCCTTACATCCGCCAAGCCGTCCATCAGCGCATTGAGCGGTCGCTCTCCAACCATTTTCATCAACGTCCCAAGACACACCGCGGCTTCATTGCGTGCGCCTTCGAACGAGTCCTCAAGGAGAGAGGCAAGAGCTTCGGATAGAGGCTTAATCTGCGGAGTAGGTATTGGCGTAGGGGAGGTAGATAGACATCTCGCTATGAATCTCAACGTGCCTTCCTTGACCTGAGGGTTCTTCGAGTTCAACGCCGGAAGGATGTCAGGGAGGATGTCCGCGAGGTTGGTCTAAGGCAGAATTGCATGAGAACAAAGACGCGTAATATGAGTGGTAAATCTACCGTTGCAAACACCGCATCCAGTGCGTTACCGATGGCGTCCGTGACATTCGCTTTTCGCTCTTTCAATCTCTCCAGCATCGGGGGTACAGTACTTTCGCGGTGTTTGGCGAATGCACCCATCAAACCCTTCGCCAACCCTTCCAAGCAATTGGCTGCGGCCATAACGCAGTTGATGTTCGCGTCCTTCTGTATGCATGTTGCAAGAGACCTAGCGAGCTCCCCGAGCTCCGAGGCCTCCTTGATCCTGGGTGATGCATTCACCAGCGTCAGTAATTCATCCAGAGCCTCTTTTCGGTCCTTCCACTTCGAGGATTTCAGCGACGCTTGCATATTGGCGGGAAGCTTCGGTACGATGTCGACCTCTTCGGCGAACATTCGAGGATCAGGCGGGGCTTCTAGATCACATGCAGCATTTCAGAAAGCGAAAGGTCTGTCAACCAGTCAGAGAACGCACCTTCTTCAAGGGTGGGAGCATCATCGCCGCCAGCGTCGGCTGCAGCCTCAGCTTCTCTCGCTCCCTGTCTCGTCAATCGCTCCGGCTTGAGACTTCCCCTCCCCTTCCCCTCCTTTTCCAACTCCTCAAACGCCTCCTTCAATTCCTTCACTTGTACGGGCTTTAGATCATTGAGGAATGTCTCGATAGCGGGACCAATGCACTGATAGAGGACAAGACCCAACTGCGTTCCTTCGGCACGCACGGTCTTGTCTGTATGTGCGAATATCTTGGGAAGAGCTTTGAGAATTGGAGGCGGTGGTGTTACGGACGTGCCGAATAGCCTGAGTGATCGCGGGAGGAATTCGATATGTGATACAGAAACAATACACGCATCATGAGACGTACCTGACAATCTCCTTGATCGCCATCACACAACCAGCGACTGTCTTGGGTTGCTTCGCAGCGAGCCCAGGCAGGATGTTCTCCTGCAGTGTAGCATGGGTACAACGGTGAGATTGGAGAGGCTCAAACGCAATGAAAGACGTACCACCACTCCTGCCGCACCATTCTCTACCTCCACATATTGCAACGCCAGCTCTATGGCTTGGTTTTTTGTCCCAGCGCGCGCAGAACCAAAGCATTTGTCCACCAGAGCAGGAACGACGACCTCTCGGGTACGAGCAGCATTCTCTCCGGCGAACTTTACGAAGGCGACCAGACACTCGATACCCTTCTCCTGCGCGACAGCATTTGCGTCGGTGGCAATCTTCTTGAGCGTATCCGGGTTGTTAATATAGGGCTTGAAGGCAGGATCGGTGTCCGAAGCAGTGGTTGAGAATGTCTTCACGAGAGACTCGTAGGCGCTAACTCTGGCCTTCCAGTTCTTGTGTGCGAGCCTGTCGGGTATCGGAATAGCATTGAAGTCCTCCTCCGGGGGCGGTGCGCCGTCCGCCATGGCCAGGAAAGGTGGAACGGGATCGAGAGTGAAGCAGCACGGATGTTGAGATTCACGCGAGATGGCGACGCGCCGCGCGACGTACGGGCGCTTCACGCTCCAGTCGAACTCCGTATACACCCAGAGCAAGCGCCTTCTAACTCCGCTTTGTTCCTGTAGTGCGGACTTTGTATCCCCAATTACCTCTTAACCTCTTCCTTGAAGTTCTCAACTCAGTTCTACACCTCTGAGCAACACCACTCGGTCGCCATCTTCCTCTGCTATATTTGGGTTACACCCTAAAGACTCGGATGCCCTCTTGCACTTGTTAGCTAGTGGATGGAATCCTTACCGACATAGCTCTTCGAAGTCTAAGCGACTACCACCATACAACAGCATGGCAGCGGCACTTTGGGTTGTACGGTCATCCTGATGAATCTGCATGGGGACCCATCGATTGGATAGGCGCAACATGCAAAGCTTCTGATAAGATTACGGAGTGTGAGCGTTCGGTTGGCCTGTCCTCCTTGCTTCTCTATCCCAGATCGCATTAGTATTCTTCATCGAAGTGCACGTACGGTCTAGGCTGGTGAGAAACCAAGGCGTTCCCGAGCATTTTGTTTGCACCTGTGACTGACTACGTATGCACTACAGGCCACCCTTGGGCGCGCAGTCTCCGGTCTCCTGGAACCCTGCTGCCCATTCGATCATCCCCACACAAGTCAAGTAGACCCAGGCAAGCAGTCCTCCGTCGGTGTACTTGTCCCCACGTGCGGACGCAGATCCCCTGGCTGTGTCGTAACGGAAGCTTCCTCTGGCCCATCTTCCTGCTGGGCATGCCGCCCAGGAGCGGCTTTCGGCAGTCGTCTGAGTCACTCGTACGTTGATTGAAGAGCTCGTCTGACCTGGTATGTCCCCGCACCTCATGTCTGTCGTGCGTGTGCTCTGCGCCCTTTGCCCAGTCGAACTTCGCTACGGACGCTGAAGTCGCTCTTCTGGGCATAGAAACCCTAGAACCAACCACCTACGAGCCGTCGCCTCAACGAAAGCTGCAGGTTGGGTTGTGGTCACGACACATGAGTCTCTGGTGCCTATCTGGGATGATCGTCTCTGGAGATCTTGACGATTATGGCAAACACATAGCCGCATTTGTCGACCTATACCTCCTGGCAGTCCGTGATTGTCGTCCTTCGAGCTTCCAGGCGAATTTGCGCGCACTACTTAATGTCTTTGCGAGGTCTTCGCGCACTGTACAATACATACCTTTTCCCTATATCCATGAGTGGTTCCACCTCCTTCGCGCTCACTGTACAATACATACCTTTTCTCTATATCCATGAGTGGTTACACCTCCTTCGCGCTCTAATAAATATGTATTGAAGTTTGAAATGCCCCCAGGGCCTCAAACGCTCGACGTCTCGGGAGCAAGTATGAACAGAGCATAATGCCTACAGTTGATGGTCTCTACGATTACGGACTATACTATAGAAGCCTAGTTATGATGCATGACGTGTGGAATGCTTGGAATACATATTTTATGTGCAAGACGAAGATGACAGTGCGACGGGAAGACGTGGTGGAACAGCAAGGGACAGATGCGTAGCAAGTGGACCGTAGCCTATTTTGCGACTAGAAGGGCCGTATTCTAAGTGACAGCGAGGATAAATGGCGTGGGACGAGCACGCTCCGATATGAACGATTTATAACAGTGAGTCAGCGTGGGACGAGCACGCTCCGACATGAACGATTTGTAACAGCGAGTCATCGAGCAACGAAGAGATTAAGACTGTAGCAGTCATTAAAGACGAGTACCGTGACGGTCAATAGGATCGAATAAGATAGAGTCCAACAGACGAAACCGACGTGTTTCGCGGGCCTTTTGGACGACGAGCGGGCAGGGCCGCTGATGGGGGCGGAGACGCGGGGCCCGCGCGTGGGAGCAGCTCACGCTCGCTCGAGCTTGAACGCGACACGGGTGTCGCTCGCGGCGCGGAACAGCTGTCGAAAGTGGGAATCCCCAAATATGTCGATGAGTGCGGCTTCGTGGGTCTTCACCCAATCAGCAGGCGGCAATCCGCGGATGGTCCGGCACACTCCCTGGCCGGGAAGCTGCTCCTCCATGATGAGGACGACCATGCCGGTGAGCAAACATTGGAGGAGGTGAAGTAGGTCCGCGATGGGCGGCACGGTATGACGGAGCCCAGGGAAGAGTGCGGAGTGGAAGACCATCTCCCACTGGACGCGCCGTTCGCGCGAGAAGAAAGAGGAGGCGTTCACGGGGATCTGTAGGCGCATATTGGGACTGCGTGGTAGGCCTCTTGAAGACCGGTACGGTGTGGGACACTCGATGTCGAAAAGGAGACGAGAGTCCAGCGGGTTCACGTCCCGCCAGCCATGCTCCTGCACGAGCTTGGACCGGATCGAAAGAAGCCACCGCCGGGCTCGCGCATAGTTGGTACCAAGGGCGTCGGCGGTGGTGAGGGGGATGCCTGTTCGTCTGGCCCACTCGTCCATAGATGCGACCTCGTTACTGAAGAATAACTGTGGTGGCGAGCTGGCCATGATAGGTGGTCGCTGTAGCGGATGCGCGCAGAGTGAGGCGTTGCGGGGGGAGCGGAATGGAAGCAAAGGACGGTAGCGGGCTGCGTACATTGTGGAGGAAATGTTTGGGCTCGTCGCGCGACATATATGTGAAACGCACTCACCCTGGAATGGCGAACGAACAGGCCAGGCTGCCTCCAGCAGTTAAAAATGTGGATCAAGGAACCGTGTGCCCGAACGACAAACACGTTGAGCACAGCGCGGAAGGAGGGGAAGGAGGGAGAGCGTATGTCAGAGGGAGACAGTGGAGGAGAAAAACATAGTATCGCGTCGGGCCTTTTGAAGGGCGGGCGTTGCGCCGAGACAACTGAAATTGGACCTAACGATCGCCCCGGGGAGCGGGCCCATAGGGTTTCGGGCGACATTTGGACGCGGCAAAGACACGAAACGTGTTTCGATGAGCAAAGCATGCGCTTTTTGGACATCTCGGCATCTACTATCGTCAAAAATTCCCACTTCCCACCAGCCCAATCCAGCCTATTCCGTCCATCCCTCCGACCCAGGCACCTTTTCTCCCGCCCCTTCCATTTCCTGCACAATACCATTGCCTCTTCTGGCAGTGCTTCCCGTCAAATCCCGCCCCAACTGCTGCGTGGATACCCACCACCGATACGCGCCCCGCGTCTCCAGATGCCGACTCAGACCAATATCCCGCCATCGGCGCCTATCTTCTGCACCGACGCTCTTATGCGCAGCCTCCCCGCTCCCAAGTCGAACAGCGTGGCCAGCATACGGAGAAGGCCCACTCGTACTGACGTATAGGGCTTGATAAATGATTTCCGGGTGCGCTCGTGTTTTCCACGCTGTTCTGGGATGGCAGGGGCGTGTTTTGCGCCCACAGAGGCTTGGTGTACCCCGGGCTAAAGCCTAATAAATCCCACATAAACTCAGAACGTCGGCCAGGGAAACTCCGGTAGCAGCACCCCAACAAACTCCAATCCAAAGCCTAGAGGGCCGCCACCCCTTAACGACCGATTGAGGATTGCGGTCTGCGCGGTCGTTCGCGCGACGTAACGCTCGGTTAACAGGGTCTAGCTGCCCTGGTGAACCACACGAACGTCATCGTTTCATGCAATCTTCACGTCCAGATCCGTCTGGCGTGGCCGTCGGTCAATGGTCGCGTCCGCGGTCGAGAGCTTCCCCGTCGTTTGCGCGCTGCTCCATGGAAGACTTGTCGAAACGAACCCTGAGAGGGCCGGCGGAGGAAGCGTCACCAAAATATTGTGCGCCACCAATAAGAGAGTGCCAGAGAGTGACTTTGGTTGGAACTCTTGAGCGCTCCGGGATGAACGTTCCCAGTCAGCGATGGCACCATGTTACGATGTCACCGTACAGGCCTGTTTCACAATGAACCGCAGTGATCACTGACGCTGTCAACGTCGACAATCGGCTCTGAAGAATGGTCATACGGCCATAGAGAATACTCAGGGACGCTGGCTTGGGTCATGAACACGAGAGACTCGGAGAGAGGTGTGCATGGCTGCATTTGGCCAGTACATTGGCGGTGTATTTGCGGTTTACCAAGGGTATCCGAGTGGAGGATAGAGGATGACCATTAATCGCACATGAGAGAGGAACGCAATAAGTCGGACGTATCGGAGATGGCACACAGGAGCGTCCTGTTTCCGTTTCTCATGGGCTGCCACACGGAGACGACCTTGCCGGAGAATGAAGCAGAAAGTTAGCTGCATTTATCATGGGCTGCCACACGGAGACAACCTTGCCAGAGAATGGAGCAGAAAGTTAGCTGCATTTATAGAGACCTTGAGGAGTCCATGTGCAGAGGGTGGCAAGGTGGGTCAGAATCGGAGCTACAGTACTTGTGTGCTGCGAGGGAAGCGGGAACGACAGTACTTGGCCTCGATTAGAATTTTTGAGGCTAGAGCTAGAGCATAACCGACTGTGGGAGGATGCCGGCAAGGACAGAGACTATAGCTAGCTCGAGGCTGGGAGCTATGGAAGTACTGTTCGAGGGAGAAGCCAACCAAGGCCAGGCGCGATCGATCGAGATTTAGAGTGGACCTATCAGATCACCTGACCGCGTACAGTCGCGCCCCGCACGTGGGAGCCGAGTCACACCCTGCTTTGTTTTCCGAGTCCTTGCTAGTCCTAACACTTCTAGTAAGTACTCTCTTCTCTCCATCGAGGCACAATTCGCGCATAACTCGTGCATACTATCATCCAGATCTTTATCAACTAGATCGTCCGCTATCAACATCGCAGCGTGCAGCCATGTCTGAATTTGCGCAAAGCAGCGGCTTTGATATCTATGCTACATTCCAACAGTTTCTGCATGATGATCAAGTGCGCACTTCTACTTCAGGCATGCGATGGTCACTAAGCTCATCCATCCCTCGAGATATCGCCCCCATTAGCAGCTATCTTATCACTAGCTGAGGCGATCGTCAAGTCGAATGGTGCGTCAGTAGTCCGCATGCCGTCTAACCTTCTCGTGCAGACGTAGACAGTTTGAAGCCGGAACCATGTTCGAGCTCGTGCAAGCTCTCAATGATGGTGCGGAAGAGCTCAAGAGACGTTCACTCAACCCCATCAGCCTCAATGCCGGCTGTGAATTATTCATCGCTTTCGTGACCCTGTTCCCCCACGAGTCGGACGTGGGTTACATCATCAAAATTATCATCAGCAGGTCTACCGGTTCTGACTCTCCAACGCCATAGAACTTTGCCGAGCTCAAGACAGAGCTTGAACAACAAGGCCGAAAGTACGCAACAGAGGCGATCTCCTTCCGTGATAAAATCGCAGAACTTGCTCTTGGTTTCATCAAGGACGATGCAGTTGTGCGTACGCAGGACACTATACCGCGTGTCCATGCTTATCGGCTGATACGAGTAGATCCTCACACATTCGTACTCGCGCGTGGTACTCAAAGCACTGCTCCATGCTCACAAGACGAAACGGATTTCCGTATACGTTACTGAGTCGCGTCCTCGAGGCCTAGGGTACTGTCAATAGATTTTCTGCGGATCGTTCGAAGACACTGACAGGACCTATCAAGTCTGAACACGTACGACGCCCTTACTGCGGCCGGGATTCCCTGCACAGTAGTGCTCGACTCCGCAGTGGCGTATGTCATGGACCGTGTGGATTTTGTTCTCGTCGGCTCTGAGGCGGTTGTCGAGAGTGGTGGTTTGATCAACTATGTCGGAAGTCACCAGATGGCCATCATCGCCAAGGCCGCAAACAAACCGTTCTACGCGCTGGCAGAGAGGTGGGTCAATTCTACTCCATGGTACCGTCCGTACTGTACCTGATCACTCTCGTCCCGCTGTCCAGCTACAAGTTCCATCGCCTGTTCCCGCTATCGCAGTATGATCTTCCAACCCACAACCCGAGCATCTTGTCGTTCCCTACTCCGACAGGGCGGTCAGCTGACCACGATGGCGCGCCATCAGTCGCAACGCCCTGGGCCACGATGAAAGGGTCTGTAAACCCGGAAATGTCATCGTCGAACACGGAACAGGCGATGAGCCAAGAGCAGATAGCGAAGAATCCAGGAGTTGACTATACAAGGTGAGTGGTGGGCAAACGTGGCTGGTCGGACGGTTTCTAACGGAGTGCGCCTTTCCCCATAGACCGGACTTGATATCGCTCGTCTTTTCAGACGTAGGTATATTGACCCCTGAAGGTGTCAGCCAATATCTTGTTGGGATGTTCGCCGGATGATGTACGTCCGATGTTGGAACGAGATCTGGAAAGACGATAAAGTTTGCGATAAACTTCGTGAACTCAACTATGGGATAGCGACAGCCCTATGAGTATTTCTCCGTCCCCACGTGTGCGATCACTGCCGCCTGCTCCGATACTACTGCTCGCTGTGGGCCTTCACCCGCAGTAACAATCGACCTACCCCTCTGTACAGAGTCTCGCTCTCGACGTCGCTCTCTCTTGCTCTTCGGTTTCTTGTCCGTTATCGTTGACAACGTGCTGCATGGGGGCAGTCTAAGGCTGAGATATCTGCTCTCTTCGTACTCGGCATACGGTATCGATCCCATCGTGATGGCCTGCCCCCACATCCTCGACGCTAGCTGTACCTGTATCAGCCTGCTCAGGCTCCACGGTGAATCAGCTTGACGTACTCATGCTGTTCCTGCTGGCGATCTGCTTGTGCAGTATCTGGTAATCTGGTGAACCGTGGTGGGCGGCTGCTCCGAGCATAAGATCTGCTGATTGCTTTCGCGCCCAAACGGGAATGATCGGGGTTCTGTCTTGCCCAGGAGGTGAGTAGTTCCATTCGTGGTCGCAAGCTGCCGTGCACTAACTTTCTCCGTCTATCGCCCCATCGGCGCCGCAGCGAGGTCGTCCATATGTTCTTGCCCATTTCTCCGCTCAAATTGGTCTCGGTTCTGCTCGTTTAACGTTTTAGCTTTAGCGTGCTGCGGGCAAAACCTCTCAGTCTCGTCGGCAACCACTATTTCTTTTTCTTACATCGAACGCAACAGACACCGATCTATCCTGCCCTGTGTTGTGCGCCCCACGCTCTTCCGGGCTCGTACTCATGTTCCTCGACTTGACTCCGCCCACTTCATCTTGATATCTGCTAAAGAGGCATTACCCAATCTAGCGGGACGGCCCGATACGCTGATGTTATCGCCAATGTCTGCTTTAGCAGTATCTCGCGGCCACACCTGCTGCAAACCACGCCGGATCTCTGAAATGACCGTCGCTGTTGGTATAAAATGGCGACGCCTGGTCTGTTCTCCACAGGTTCACAACCAGGATCCCTCCCTCTCCTCTGTACATACCCTCAGCTTCTCTCTCCTCCATACAGAGATGTGTCACTGGCGTCGGTTCGTGGCGCCTCTCTCTGTTGTGGCTTGGAGACTCTGACATCCCGCACCTATCACAGCGTCCGCAATAACTATAAACGCTGCGGGCATTACGTCGACTTGGTTCGTAATGTCCCTTGCCTGTCTTCGCCCTCGTCCGCACTCCTAACGACGTATCTCCAGCCCGACGAGATGGTTCGCGTTCTCGCCGTCTAGTTGCCTGTAGATCTAATTCAGTTGGTCACATTGGCGCTTAGATTCAATGCGACGATCGCTACTGCAAGTTCAGCACGTCGCATCCCAGGAACTGTGTTCCACCCCGTTGCACGGAGACTTGCTGGCAGTAGTAAGTCCGTTCGCTTCCTCGCTCTGTGACCACTTTGCTCATGCGTCCGCGTCCGCGTCTCCGCTTATCAGCCGCCAGTTCCCTGAGCAGTATAGTACGTTGATTCCTCCGCGGGTGTTGCATGCCATGATCAGCTGCTGAACATATGACAGACCCCGTCATCGATGCGTTCTGCCCCGTATGTGTCCAGCTTGGCTGTTCTTAGAGCTTAGATGTGCTCGTCATATTCTCTCGTATTCTCGCATTCCCATATTGTTCTATTCACGTATTCCGTACTGCGTACTTATTCTCCATCGCTTCCGTCGTGTTTTCTGCTATATAGGTTACGGTACTCTACTGCTCTTACTTCCCGGCCCTGTATTGTCCAGTCGCTATCTTGCTATGCTAGGATAGGCAATCGAGTTGAGGTGATTCGTGCTTGATCAATTCGATTAAGCATCCAGAGTGACGAAAGCGCCGTAGAGGAGATCCGCCACAAAGGCAGCACGATGATGCACGCTGCTCTCAAACGTCTTCTCCACGAAACACGCAGCTGCTACCGCTGTGCGCTCTTTGTCATTCCCAAAGAGGGACAGATAATAAGCTCCCCGTGTAAAGCATCCGTCCCTCTCGATGCCTGAGGCTTGGAACAAGGTCCGAGGTGCCTGCCGCCAGCGCAAGCAGACGGACACAGGCGATCTGGTCGAGTGTGCACGAAGCAGATGCGCGGCGACGGACGTACGTTCTGCCCGTTCATGCTTTTGCGAGAGAACCTCGGTAGTTTGACACATCTGCCGTCGCCGCTACGCCCAACGGCGAGCGAGGAGAAGGGGGGGAGGGTTAGTGGACAGATAACGCGTTGGCTTCGTCGGCGGGGAGGGAAATTTTTGAATGCTCACAGACGGTTCTCGTATCCCAAACACGTGCACGTGTGTCAAGCCCTCGCAAGGCATGCCTCCTCGGAGAACCACGTTGGGCACGGCGCTCGTCATCCCCGCACTGGAAATAGACCGCGCCCCTGACGAGCACGAGCGAGGTGGCCCAAACCATCTCTGACAGAACCAACTGCAAGAGGGGCAGCGTTGCACCGTCGTGCAGGATAATTAGGCATGTGGCGGCGGATAGCTTTCCGAGGACGGGTCGGGGCTCGGAAATGTGGGAGCGGTTGCAGCGCGGTCGAATTTCCGAGGCGTAGACGGGAAGCTCACGCCTTGCCTTATCGCCGTATTGCCCGGGAACTCCCACCGTGCGTACGGACAGAACAGTAGCAATAGGAGGCCGTCTCGTCATCCGCGAAGCTCCAGGCGATCCGACTGCAGGGCCGGCCGCGAGCTGGCATGGATTATGATAACTCCCAAGCGCCGCGAAAGATTTCGTCAGAGAGTCAGATGACTGGCAAGATAACGCGGGCAGCCACGGAAGACGGTCCTGTGTGCGGTACGAAATGCGGTATCAATGGAAGGTTGGGCGGATGGAGCATGTCCCAGTCATCAGATCATAGTCGTGTGCAATATCACGAGCCGAATCGAGTAGCCCCTCATATATGGAAAGCATGAAAATCTGCCCCCCTGGCCATCCTCACGCGGGTCATTGCGAGCACACAACCAAAGTCCATTTGAGTGCGACATCGTGCATACTAGCGCGAACTGGGTTGCTCACCGACTCGTCGTCAAAACTTCGTCCGAGATCCTCATAATGTGCCTGCATTACTGAGAAGGTCCGATGTGCAGAGAGCATGGACCTTCATCGGCTGCGGTGACTGCAATTCTTCGGACAGTTTGGGCGCATGAACGTATGCCTACTAACTTATCGATTGCGATGGCGATACACACCGGTAAGCGGACAGTGTTGCAACCCAGATGGTCCCGTCATTCGCAGACTCGGAGCAAACATGCCTCATGCAGACACGGATTTTTTGAGCCGCTAAGACGATGATGTCGGCCGGCTCCCACTACCTGCTCACAAGGAGGAAAGCCGCTCATCTGCGTCCCGCGTCGTCACGCTCAAATTCAACGAGCAGCTGATAAAGCTAACTGTAACTCGCGCACCTGGTTGCGAAGATGGGTCGTGATTGGGGAGAACGAGGAACGCCGTCTGAGTGAGGCTGCTGGGTTTGGACCAAGGTTCGACGCGGTTTCCCAAGAAGGAAGAGCAAGTTCGTCTTCTCCGCTGCTCCGCACGTGAACCGCCGAGCGCGAACGCGCTGAAGATCCTCTCCGCGTCCTCTCAGCTCAAACCCTGATCTCCTCCTCCCATTCTGGCCCTCGCGCTCTCTCTCCCTCTCTCTCGTATTGTCTCCGACAGCGCAGGATGGCGTTTATGTATTACCGCGCAGCAGATAGTGGCCACAAGGACGTCTACGCCGCATTGCCGCTCATCAATGTAAGTCTCATGTACGGCTTGTGTTCCTGGTTATCTCTCACCGCAGAGCCCAGAATGAAAGTTTGAAACTCGATTCCAAAACCCCGTTCATCCCTGGTTACGTCAAGCGTAGCGTCACAAGGTCCTCCGATCCTGCGCAAGCGTACGCGAGCCGTGTTCAAGGTCGCCAGATACTCCTCGAGAACCCCGTCCGGGAAAGCAAGGCCAAGAAGGAGAGGGAAGAGAATCGGGAAAAGCGCGCATCAGAACGTGCACACAGGGCCGGTGGCACTATCAGCAAGAAGAAGAGCAGAAAGCGAGGTTTTTGGAAGTTGCGAAAGGAGGAGACTAAGTGCGGACCGTTGAAACTCCATGTGTGTGGCATGCTGACTGTGAAAATGAAGATTCCAGTTGTTCCTCCCTCTGCACACCCTTTGGTTGGGCTACATGTCCGAACTTCTGTCCCTGATGCCACAGCCTGTTGCTTTCAGCGCAGCCCCCGCGTCGCTCATGCCGGGAGCGGCGGGGATGCACGCGAAGCTCATTAAAGCGGATTTTCACGGTTCTATTGTGACTGGTACGTATCACGCAATCCTGCTACACATGGAGTGAAGAATCATTCTTGCTCTCATCCCTGAGTTATCATGCTTTGTTCGTGCCGCGATTGACAACTCATGTAACTCTAAATTCCTGCGAGGATTCCAGTCTGGGACCTGTGCGCCCACAATGAGCGGTTGTACACCGCGTTGACTTCTGTCAGTGCGTACAGCTATGTCGCCGAAATTCGTCCCGCCCACATACCCTTTTCATACAGACTCTACATCCAGTTCACATCAAGTGTATACTGACCCCGAAACCAGTGCGACAGAGCAAGAACCCATGCCTCGTCGGGCTGTCGGGCATAGTGATCCACGAAACAGAGAATGCATTCAAGGTGATCACTCGAAAAGATGAGCTGAAAAGTTCGCCGTCACCGTGACATCTCTTCCATTTGTCAGCGTTGACTAAAACCCGACAGTGTTACCGAAGCAGAATAGCGTCTTCGTCTTCGCCGTTCCGCTCTATGCCACTCCCGCGCTACCCCCAGCACTGACTTCGACCGGATCCTCCAAGACGATCCTTGAAATGCCACACATCGAGTTCGAGCTGTATGGCAATCACTTCTGCTATCGTGCAGCCGAGCGCGCTGGCCGGAAATTCAAACACAAGGGGACAATAGAGCTGTGATCTTCTCTCACCGGCCCGGGCGTGGACGCTACCTACCGACCGCTACCCACATTCCACACCTTGTTCCCTCGGCTAGTTCATGTATGATCGAAGTTACTGTACATAACTCGTATAGGTTACAACTTCTGCGCGATAGCAAAGCGATCAGCACGCACTGCAACATACGATAGGAGAGCTTCTAGGAGGACTTCAGCAAGACATTGACAGCGGGCGGCCGAGGTTCCCGATACGAGACCGTGTCCAGCACCAGCACCAGTGCCGATGCTTTGGCTCGGCTCTGCCAGGCCAAAACACGGCACGACAGGGCACTCATTGCCCCTCTGCTGCACCCTCTGTTACGGGTTTCCACCCGCCCGATACGAATTTTCCTGGAGTGCTCCCCCCAGCTTGGACGGGTGTCGTTCCGTGGCTAATAGCATGCTCGGGGGTTGAGGAATTCACAGGCTGCGTGATGGGCGGCGCAAATATGGAGAACGGCTTGTAGAGCTTAGCTCGGTGGGACGCCCTGAGTGGTGGTGGAATCTGTGCCATTACAATGATGTCAGCGGCAAGCCCGCATGAGCGGAAGTCCCGGTCCTCACAGACGCCACGGAGGTGAGGAACTCCCCTGACCCATGAAGTTCCTGAGCGCTGTAGTATTCGAGCAGGATGCTGATCACGTCTAGCGGACATTCTCTCAGGTGAGTCATCTGTGGCTGGTCCTGGTCCTGGAGCACCCCCCTGCCACATTTGCGAGCTCCACCTCGTTGAATCCAAAGAACTCGAGAGCATGTCTCGAAGCACCATTCGGCTGGGCCTTGTGCGACGGTGGGGTGGGCAACGATGCAGACGGAGCCGGAGACGCAATTCGTGCGTCTAGCGGTGTCGAATGAGGTCCTTCGATGGCGTGCTCGGCAAGAACATAGCATGCGGCTGCAATGACCCTCGGAGGGTAGAGGATACACAGAGGGGTTCTATACCTAGGAGGAGGGTAAGCGTCCGATAAGCCGGTGGCATCGATAGTCGTACTCACGAGTCATTGGCGATCGACCAAGCGCACTCTTCGACTTGCTGGTTGTTCGAGGATCGCGCGTCATAGAGGTCAACCAGGTCCGCATGGGGGCCGTCCACCACGAAGTCGAAGCAGAGCCCTTCGAGCAGGACCTCTTCCGTGAGCAAGATGCTCGTCTGGCACTCCTCGACGTCCTACAGCGCTTTCAGCACCGGAGCATAACAGGAGTTCGGTCCGACGTACCTTGCTATCGTCTGGAATTTGAGCAATATCTATCTTGTTTATCTTAGAGCAGACGACCTTAGCTACATCACGTAGTTTGCGTCCACACTCTTCCGTCTTGGTAGCTAAAAATATGCAAGAGGCTGCGACATCCTACTCACAGTGTCAGTAACAAGACGCAGATGTAAACGAATCTCCCATTACCTGTCGGTGATAATCTTCCATGGAATATCGCATGTAAAATCGATGAAACCACGTAGCGGCAGTGTACATGGCAGAAGATGGGCTGTCATCGATATTCTTAGGCTAACATTCTCACGCTAATCGGGAGAAGCCTCACAGAGCAAGGGAGACCCCAAGACGATAGAGGAACTCGACGCCTCTACTCCGATCATAGAGTTCCCTCTCTAATGGGATGTCTGAGGTCATCCGGCTCGGCGTCTTATGGAGAGCAGAGACTGGGAACAGCCATTGAGAGGCTGAAGTGGCAGCGATAGTCGTCGCACCCATTCTATCATTCAACAATGATTACAGGTCAGTTTGTTAGCATATCTGAACGCAATAACGACGTATCGCCCTTACCTTGAGGATTTACGATGGTGGTTCGGAAAGACGCGTACTGTCACGTCTCCTGTTTCCTCCAGTCACGGTAAATAGACACTTAGGCGCCTACTGCACGCACCTCGGCCCGGCAGCATAGTGCTTCCGGACGACTGAACTCCTTCATAGCGCTCGCCGAAGAGACTCTACCCTCCCTTGCAATTGAGAACAGAATTCAAGGTATGTGACAGTTGTGAAAATACCATATTGCAGGGGTTTAACCTGAATAGTACTCACTGCCAAGAGTCGTATTCATGATCAAGGCGTCTCAGACTCCACAACATGCAATCAAGTACGCAGACCGCCTTTGGTGAACAACATGTATGATATATTTGGTTACTATTTGACGGAGTACTCACACCTGACGGCACAGCTATATAGTCAGTAGTTTTGCCAGAGAGCTGAGGTCACTGCGGTCTCATCATGATGGCCATCATCTTGAAGTTTTTTCCCCAAACGTACTGAACAAAAGTAGACTGTCTCAGGTGATTCGCAACATCTCACAGGCCCATCGAAATCTTGTTTCGGCCGGAGAGGTCACACAATTTGTTGAAAAATGAACGTACATAGGATTCACATCCATCAAGGACTTGAAGCATTCAGCCAATCACATTTGCCAAATTGAGTATGAATGCATCACTGTGACCATGGGCTGGAACCGCTTGTGAGTCTACCTTGAGAATTCGAACACCAGACGAGACTGTCTCAAGTCGGTCCTCCATTACATGTTGATGAGATCTTCAGCATCTGAGAGACTTGACAGTCAGTTCGGGTCTGTCAATTGAATGTGACTCCGTACGTGTTTCAAAAGCCAGGTGATCTACCCATCAGTGCAAAACTTAATTGCAGGAAGGAGAAGCTCGCGATTGCAGTCAGAGATGTTCGGAGAGTTGTCTGAGAATGTTTCTATGTATGTGCGGGACAAAGCACAGACGGGTTACGAGTTCACACTAGCCGTTTAAAGCTGTTCGACTTGTCGCGTTTCGAGGTTCGTTGGCAATCTGCTCGTTGTACCGGATATTCTTTCACCACTTCAGGCGGAGGATCGAGCAGCGGGAGGATCAAGCTTCAAATACGATCCCGCCCTCGGTAGTTTCGCTATCTGCATGTCGAGGTTGACGGGAATTGCGAAAATCCGGACGGCAGAGAAAACTTAGGTAAACACGAGAGTAGAGAGATGGATCCGGGTACGGGCGAAAGGAGCAAGACCCCTGCTGTCTATGTCAGAAAAGGACCTGATTCTTCAGAAGTCCGAGGGAAGTGAGCGTTAAGACGTAAAGCTGGGGGAGGATGTTGCCGGTACTCCTGGTTGACTGTTGAGGAACTTGAAGAGAGTGAGCTGGAGCTGTGAATGCCATAAGTCACAGGTAGTAAAGCACACAGTTGGATGACTAACGCACGATACTGGGACATAGAGCAAGCGACAGTGAACACACGATGTCTGAGGCGCTCAATCACGGGCAGTCGCGACAAACAAAGCGCGAATGAAGTGAAGGCAGCTATTCATCATCAAGGCCTGAACAACTTACCAGTACTGACTGTCAAGTATGGGTTTCTGCCGTCTGAGCCCGAACTCCAGAGGACCCAGCGCCTGCAAACTTATTGACCCCGCTAAAGAATAGTCCGTCAGGAGAAACAGCGGCAATGTGATGTACCACGTTTGTCTGTGGATCACTGGCTAGCGGGATCATGCTATGTCGAACGAGGTGTGAGGATTCAGTGAGCATCCATTTCAACATCAATAGAACTAAATGAGGATAGCGTTGACAAAGCAAGGCAAGACATCAACATAGCAAAAAGCGCGCCTTCACAAGACAGTAGTACGCTCATAACAAGAGAGAGGGAGCGAATTGTCAACTGACACGAGGACATTTCAGATACTTCGCGTCGTACTTCCTTTAGCTACTCGTAGGTCGATTCAGCTGCATCATTAAGCCATGAAGGGTTTGTACAGGCGTGCCAAGGGAGGAGCGGCCATTCATATACGCGCCGGTGCGTGTGTTTGCATGCCCAAAATCGCGCACGGTCGAGATCTCTGATGTTTGCGTAGTACTCGATATCCACGAATTTTGCGATGGGGTAGGCGACGGGGCGCGAGGTAAGCCGGGAAGATGCACCCAGCGAGCGATTTGTTCCTGTTTGTAGTCAGTCAATCTGCCAGCGCGCTTGTTCGACTGTCCGTCCATCATCGTCATGGTCTCGTCATCATCATCTGAGGCGTTGCCAGATGGGGTGTGAGAGCGAGCTGAGTATGTACCGCGTTAGTGAATGAACCTAAACATGTCTAGGTGTAGCAGCTCACCATCGCTCTTCGCTGTCCATGCTTCGGATGCAGAAGACACAGAACAGGCAACCGAGACCGGGGCATCTTGCTCTGAACCGATTGAGGAGTCTGCACCATCATCCTGTTCCATGATTGAGTCGACATCCTCTTGCATTCCGATGGGTTCGGGGACCTACATGAACGAGCTTCGTGAGAACCGTCTTCAACAATGCAGGGGGACTAGGTCCAGCAGGACAACGCGAGTAGGACGGTTGGGTCTAACTGCCTGTCTTTCTTGAGGCATACCGAACGATATGTGGACGGGAATCGCGGGATGGTCCCTGTGATCTCGGCACTAACCTGAGGGATGACCCATGCGCTAGGGAGATTGTCCTGTCCAGAGGTCGCCGAAGCGAACCAATAAAACAGATGTTCCATCACTGTCGGCTTCACAGAGTCCCATGTCACGACAGGGGACACCCAGGCCTGGGTCATTTCTGTTTCTCAAAATTATTTGACGATACGCACCATGCCAGGGCTGGACACTTACCTTCTGAGAATGTGCCGAAAACCCAGTTCCAGTAGCTCGTTAATACGAACCAACGCGATCGGCTGTGAGAGCAGACATCGTAAATTTTCGCCCACAGCCGGTGCACACTGCGAAGGGACTGCCCCGGACGATGTGTGCGTGAGTTAGGGCACTGAAGACTATGTTTAGTAGGTTCTCAAGGTAAACACAAGTACGCAGAGGAGCATACCGTGTAACAATTAGTGAACATTTCCAAGTCTTTCGCGGAAAGTATCCAGGGGGCTTGCACGAAAACTATTACTGTGGGCTTACTCATGTCAACGGCGTCCATGAGTGTCTGTTCAGCGGGTGCCCAAGTGATACAACGCATTAGTTTCGAGTCGCGGCCTCTTGTGTCCTTGAGACTATAATTGATAGTTTCCGGATAGACCAATTGCATCATGCGACGGACGGTCTCAAGCGGATACTGGAGAACCCAGTCATAGACTCTATGACAAAGAAATGAGAAAACAGTTGGTTCGCTCCAAGTGCCACATACCTGGAGAGGTCAGGCGCTTTCCCGATAGCTCTATACGGGACATTATACCCCAATGCAGGGATGGTTATCTGACCGCCAATATCGGGGTCGTCATCCGACTCGCCCCTTTGAGTCGTGGGCATGTTCTTGTCGGTGACTACCATGAAATTGTGAAGGCGCTAAGGGAGTTACGTGCAGTAGGGAAACTCACATGTCATCGCTTGATCCAGGATGTCGGGACGGAGATGAATAGACTCGAGGATCCTGTAAGACTCAAAGTTGACGGTCAGGTTATTCTTGTGACTCGTTGAGCCGGGCTGGGGGAGAATGGGAACGACCTCAGGAGCAAGCTGCATTTCAGGGAGGATAGCGGCTCGAGCATATCGTTGCAAGTTCTGATGTGGACGGGGTTGCGATCTGAGGTATGCGAGAGTCGCCTCAGCAGCACCGAATAGCCAGTCTGTCATGTTGTAAGAAAGGGCAGGTTTGGCGAAATTCGTCTAGAGTGCAGTCTATATGCAGTGGTCTGGTGGTATTCGGTGCTCCCATGGCAACCGATTCTCAATGTTAGGCTCTTCTTCGTATCGTTCGCGAAGTCACCCGGCCAAGCCTTGGAACAAGGACCTGAGAAGGACAAGGCAAGAAGCAGTACAACAAAGACTCCAACTTTCTCACAGAACAACTTGACCAAGTCCACCGAGTCACGAGCGCCAACGGTTTACTGGCTTGTGTGCCATGTGACCCATGTCGGTGATTCTGAATTTCTGACCAGTTTTGCACCCACCCATCCTCCATGAATCATGATCTCACAAAGACAGAACTCACCACTGTCGCCGACCACCACAGCTGCGATATGTCGTATGAGGCTATCGACCGATACAACAACTCTGTTGCAAAACACGGATGGTTCAGGTCATTCCGGAGTTCCTCAAGTTTGGTCCAACTGACTCTCACTGTGTGCTACGTGACTATATACTATAACTGCCCTTGTCAAAACTGCCCTCGTCAAAATGCGGAAGACAGGCCACTCGATAGGAACACTCATGGTGCTGAGCCTGTGCTGCAGTATCGTCCTCCTCATCACTCAAGATGTTCTTGACATCGTTCGACAGGATAATCCTCATCAGTGGTCTTAATACCAACGGTGGCTCCTGCTATCCCGGGTTAGTTAACTCCGACGACGCTCACAACGGCACCCAACCTTCACAACAGGATCTCAATGGGGTCCGAGTTCGGCGCGGAAGCGAAGCAGGAACGCGCTCGGTTCGCCACACCGCGGACCACACACCGCGAACCGAGCGACACAGAAGACTGCTTCGGGTACGAAGACGAACCACGCGGTAGCAAGAAGGCCGCAAAGGGACGTTCCATCCTGCTGATACCGGCAACAGCGACACGCAGGCTGCAGGGCTCGGAATCGGGCTCGGAGCAGCCTCGCGAAGGCGCGCAGCCAGCAGCTACGTACATACTCGCGTTTCCGTTCCAGCCAACGCCGATCGCCCGAGGCACGGCAAAGCTTCGCGGGACAAGAGAGGTGCACGACTATGCAGGTAGGGTCGTGTATCGGGCCATCCGCGAGGAATGCATGTCGCTGAGTTTGAACTAGGGTCTGTATGTCCGATGCCCAAGCTCTGCCTTCAGCTGGGACGGAGGAGCCGTGAGATGGATGCGCTTGTATGGAATACACGTCCGCGGAAGGCACGGTGGATGTGCACTCAGCTCACAAATCGCTCGCAAGGTGGACACGGCTGTACATCCGGGTCGACATAAGCTCTGAACACTCGGGAGACACGCTGCCTGGTTCTGAGAGAGGAGACGAGCTGCTGGTGTTGGATCATGAACGCGATCGCCCCGTCAATAAACATCAGACGTTCATAGTATTCCATATGAGATTAGCGCGGAGAGTACAGGCGGATGCAGTGGCATTGTGGCACAATGCGGTTAGTAGATATAGATACATATTAGACAAAATAGCGTGCGAGGAATAGATATCAGTACAACAGTGTCCGTCAAGCAAAATTATCCAGCGCCAGCGCCAACCATAGGGTACTTCGCCATCGACGCGAGCTGTACCTCGTAATTGAGGTGCGAAAGTCATAGAAGCAATGTGTGTGGGAAGGGAAATTGAGGGTGTTGGAATGGAGCCGTGGGTTGCTGCATATGGGGTCGGCGAGGGTAGGATGATTGGACAAATAAGCAAAGGGGAGGGGGAAGGACGCATCATGAGCACCCGAGGACACCTCGACCTCCGCCGCGCATGATGCAGTCCGCGCACAGGCTTTCGCTGATTCTGATGGGGTTGCGTTGCGGCTGCTGCATCATTCTCGCGCAGGAGGAAGACCTGCAACCTGTATCGCGCCCAAAAGCTCGTGTTAGTACACACTCGAGTATGACGCAAGAGCATAGAAATTGCCAAGGAGGACCGGGGAGCAAGAGAACAGGGAGTAGCGAGCGAAGAACGCGCAGGATGTGTTATACATAATGTTACTCACCAACTGGGTGGGCGTGGTTCCTGCTGAACAAACAGTTCGGACGAAGACAGTCTTGCTGACGAGTAGACATGGGAATAAAGTGCTGGCAAAGGAGGTGCAGCCGGCCGTCGATAACCTGAAACAATCCCGGGCCATATGTCAGCAATGCCGTGCAATTTGCACCGCCGAAGAGCGCACTTACGTTATAGCACATTGCGAATAGACAATCTTGTACAAGTAATGGGTAGGAGAAGGAGGAGGGGGAACCTGGCGCAGAGAAGTGGGAGCGGCTTGATGTCAAGACTGGCCAACAGAAGCGGAGTATAAGTACGGGACGACGAACCATCACTTGACTGGAAGCGAGGCGTACTGAGGGCCTAATCCGGTTGCATGTTGACCGCGTTCTCGTGCAATCGGCGAACCTGGAAGGTGAGGCTTGGGGCCCCTCGTTCTTGCCATATGCGCATGAGACCACAAGCTGTCGCAGGGCGGCGCCTCTCTCAACTCGATCAAAAAATGCTGAAAAGTGCGAGGTGATGTCGTCGGTACGCCGGAGGAAGCTGCTTCCAACCGGCGGGACGGAAGGTGTCATCCCATGAGAAGGCGTCCAAAGTGCCGTCCAGATCAACAGAGCCCTAGAATGTAAACAGCGAAGCGTCGCTCGTTGCCCCCCGCAAGTTCTATCTTCACACCGATGCGGTAAAGCGACGAAGAAAAATTGATAAAAGGTCGAGTATCGCCATCGTGCTCACCACGAGGCGACGTGCGTGGCGTACACATGTTTCGTGGAGGCTGCACGATCTGGGTTCTGGACCCCGACACGCCTTTGACGATTTAGGTCTACCCGCCCACACATTAGCCTTTCACATACGAGTGCGAAATGAGAAATGCCTCCGACCCCAACGCAGGCATTAGATCCTTCCGGTGAACCGAATTCCGACTTGAAGCTTTGCGCAGTTTCGACTGCAGCAGTCAGCAGGAACACCTAGACCGCATAGTGGGGCATGCATCTGAGACTTCGTAGCTGAAATGTACCCCCTATCTGCCGAATGTCGTCGATCTCGGTCTTGGACGGACACGTTTTATGGGGGCAGCAAGTGGACTAGGTGGAATGACCAGATTACCGTCACGGCCGACATAGATATCATACTACAGTTCGGTGGCGTCTAACGCAGACCGCTGTGAAGACAACTAAGGATAGGAAATGGATGTGGACCCTCGTCATGCTCCACGGGCACGAATCTCATTGACCAGTTGCACCTTCTTCCTCACCTGCAAAAGCTGTTAATACGATTCGGTGACTCACAAACAGGGACATGCCTCATGCGCAAAGCGTCTCCTCCAGCGCAGGCTCCTGAGGCGGTTCCTCTTCTCGCCCTTCTTCTCATGCCTCTCATCCCGGATGTGACTGGCACGGACGCCGTTGATGTTAAGGATCCCCTTGAGCGTTGTGAGTGCCGAGGCAACATCGCCCTTAACCACGGCCACGCTCCGTCCTTTCAAAGTTTAGTGTCAAGTACGACGCATACCCCAGTCGTTGCGACCCACCAGAGTATGGATTATGGGGTCTGTTCAGGTATGCGACGTGATGCTTCTCATTGTGATCCCAAATGTGTTCCGGGCTCGACAGGTTTTCCGATCCTTGCGGTTCCGTTGCTGTATCAGCTACACCGATGAGGTAATTCCACCGAGGTGAGCTCTTGCTGCTCCGCAGCTGATTACTGTTATCAACCCATGCCGGTGTAAAAGAATCAGAGGTGTGTTTCTGAGAGGCTGGGGTGGTTGTGAACATTCGGACTTGATGGATGAGTTGGACCTTTGGCGCGGTGTGGTGACGACATTGGCAAATAACTGCTTGCCTGAATTGACGAACGGGGAGCATGCTGCAAGTAGTGGGCAAAGGTGGTCGCCACTAGTAGAGAGAGGAACAGTGCCAGTGGTGTCTGTCCCGTCGGGGGCGTGACCTGTACCCCCGCCACCGCGATTTCCTCTTCTGTGTCGAAGTACTCCCAGTGATCGCGTCCGAGCGAGCCAGACTCGGTACACTGCTCCTTCGTCCACATGTCTTCAGTCTCAGAAGTGCTAGCAGAGGAATTTGAGGTGCGCATCGCGAGTGAAACCAATGCACAATCTTATCCCGTTTCACAGGTACTCGAATCGATCTATCCCACTGAGCTAACAAGTGCGTCGCGCTCGTTCCTCCAATCTCCAACTCGAGCTGAGACTCATGCAAAGAATTATCGGAAAGGGAGATACGGATCGATGTTGAACCCGATGATCCTGTAGAAGGTGTGGATGAACGTGAGCCTATCCCCAGTGTCGTTTCCCTCTTGGATATCTGTTTACTCGTTTTGCAGTCATATTAACTCTGAGCGTCCAGTATACCGACGAGTACCCTGATGCTGTACCCGAGTTCTCAATAGAAGTGGAACGAGGTGAACTGGAGGAAAAGGAGATTAACCAGCTTCTCGGCGAGCTGGAGAAAGTGGTATGTCCGCCTTGGTTGCATGCGATTCGATCCCCCTCACATCGGCCCTTGGCAGGGAAATGAGAATCTCGGCATGGCGATGACCTTCACAGTAGTAAGCCATCTGAGAGAGCAACTGTCCTCGCTCGTGCGCGACAAGGAGGAGCGCATACGAAAGGAAGAGGCGGAGAAGGAAAGGCGTGCGCTCGAGGTAGGTCCACTCGGCTACCCTTCGGCCCCGCATGCACGTACCTATAGACCGTTTTCACAGGCGGAAGAAGCCAAAACGCGAGGCACACCCGTCACAGTCGAGTCATTCAAAGCATGGAAGATCAAATTCGACAAGGAAATGGCTGCAAAACGCGCGCGCGAAGAGGAGGAAAAGCTCAAGGGTTTGTCACCAAAAGAAAGAGAAGAGTACAAGAAGTCCTTCTCGCGCCTAACCGGTGCGTATCTATTGGTCCTACTTGGATCCACCCAAATGAACCTCATATGCGTTACAGGCCGGCAACTTTTCGAGCACGATCGGAACCTTGGCACGTTGGACGAAGGCCTCAACGAGGAGGACGCGGTCTCAGTGGACATCAGTCAATATGACCGGACTGCGATGGAGGAAGAAGACAATGAGGAAGACCATGTTACGTTTAGCGACAGCGACTGAAGATGCACTGACCTGCAAGATCTGTAGCTTTCCTTGTTCCAGTATGCGCCCAGTAGAGACCATGTGTTGTAGCCTAGCCATCTGTACGGATTCCGACATCTATAGCCCGGCGAGAAGCCCCCTCTCACCCTCCACGCCAACAACATGACCTCCGCCCTCAATTTCCTGGCAGCCGATGTCATCTCTGCCAATCTCTTTTAGGAAACCGTTGACCTCATGCAAAGGTCGTCCACGTTGTGTTTCCACAACCAGGTCTTCGCCGACCGCTCTGATCCACTCGACCACAGGCTTCCGAATCCACCTTTCTACCTCTCCGAACCGCTTCCCTGCCTCGAACCACCCCAAATGCCCACCTCCGTTGGTCACGGCGAGGACTACCCATCCCGTGTCTGGGACGCTCACAGAATCGCTGTAGGCGATGGGGTCATCGGCCGAGCTAACCGCAAGGAATGGTACCCGAATATCACCCAACACCTTGTGGCTCGCCGCAGCAGTATAGTAGTCGCGGGCCGAAGGGAAGGGGAATGGTGGAGAAGACCCTCCCGCCAATCGCGTGATGGTGTCGTCAAACTCGACCAATGACATTTTCTTCTTAGGCAGTGACGTCTGCACGGTTTTCCAGATAGCAGAGTCCGGGAATTTGGCGAGGGCATCGCTGTGCCGCATAACGAGGTTCTGCAAATTCTGAGCCATTCCGCGGGAATAGACAAGGCGGTGGAAGAAACGGCTCTCCAACCTAAACGGCAAAGTCTGTGAGTTTGTTTGTGCCGGGTGTGCAGGCTATAGGTTTGAATTGAGGGACAGGGACGCACCGGTCACTGGATACTACCAGATCCCACGGCTGCGAGATCGCGCAACACGTGCATAAGCACACGAGGTTCAGTGGAGGATGGAAGGAGAGTGCCAGATCGATGGACTCACGGAGGCGAGCGCACAGCCAGCAACGAGCCGGCTGTTCGACCCTTCTTGCGCCAGGTAGTGCGTAAGCACATTGGCGCCAAGGGAGAAGCCCAAACCAATGAGTGGTGCGTTGGGATACATCTTCGCTATGAACATGACAGCCACCCGGATGTCATCGGTATGAAGGCCCGAGTACAGCTGCGGGCTGGTGATTGGCACTCCGGCACCTGTTTGCCAAAGAGACATGATTAATGAGGAGGCCTGCAATGGTTTAGAATCGAGGATCGCCCACAGCCGCGAAAGTTGACGACAATGCCGCGGTACCCCAGTCCCCCTTGCTCGACAGGCGTGCATACTGGGGCAAGGATGGATCGCACATACGACTCGTGTGAACCTGCGCCTCGTAGTGAGCACCTTGACGCTCCGAAATCCGAGCTGAGTCTGGCCGAACCTCCCGTAAGACCATGTAAGACGACGACGATCGGCGTGTCGTCCTGCAGCGTGCGCTCTTGGGCTGGCGGCGTGAAGTCCAGTCCACTGAATACGAGACAGTGTCATGAATATACCCATACACGGGCTCGATGAGCATCGACTTACATGGTTCCGCCATCCAACGTCCTAATAAGCTTCCTGTGTGCGAGGCCGTATTATGAGTTCATACCGCGCTATAGCTACCGACGCGGCGAGGAAAGAATATCTGCGTACCTGTCGTACTCGACCTTGTCTACTTTCGAGAAGTCTCCCAAAACGCAGTATGCAGTCTGCAAATGTCCACTACACATTCGACATCATATGAGCGGTTACAGGGCAGCCTCAGAACGGAGACTAGTATCACGTACCTATTCAGCCACCACGCGGGCCGGAACTCGTTGTACAATGATGGACATCGGGATCGAACAAAGTCTTGTAAAGTGATCCTATCTACTCCCTTGGAGTTCGATGTGGTCTTAGTGGAGACATTCTGGGGAGTAGGTCCAAAAAACAGCTTGGGAACATAGTAACTAGCCGAGATAAAGCTGCAATGATATCGCATCTTGGACGATTACTTGGAGGTGATTGGGGGGAGTTTGCGACGGTCACTCTCAGGAGACTATGTGCATACCAGAGACGAGCTGTGGGCAGAGAAAGGACGAAGAGAACCTATAACGAAGCCGCCCTCGCGACATCGAACGGTAAGTAATCCACACGCTCGCCGGACTCCAACGATGTCCATCAGCCAGTGACAGCCACTTACACTCGACATCTAACCCCAGCCTGTCCGGATACCAAGTTTCCGGAGCCGAGCGCCGGTCTCCCATTGGCTCAGTCTTTGATTGGCCTTGATCCGACTGTTTGAGACATTGTACGATAGTCGCGCACTTTGTAAGCTTTCGTAAGTCTCTCTGACATTGAGATTGGAAGGCGGAAGCCGAGACCGCGAATTTGTGCAATGATTTGGCGACACGTCCAAGAGGTACTACCAACAAGTACAACCACTCTATAATCGATACACACAGCAAGCAATTTACATGCAATCGACACAGCCAAATACTTACAATTCGTTAGTTAGTACGAGGAACAAACACCCGTCTCAGACATCACGCCCATGCCTCCAGAGTACGCTTCGCCGCGGATGCAACCTTCGGATTACCTTGGGAACGCTCCGCCTCCTTGGCAAGGGCCTCGATCAGCTCCCGAGTGCTCTCCTTCATCTGCTGAAGATCGGTCGCCCTGTTCTCGGCTACAACCCCCTTTCGGCCCAAGTGTCCGACCAGTGCGCACACGTTTGAACGAACCTCGGGTGGGGCAGAAATCGCACTGCCCTCGCGCAGCACGCCGATGAGCGTGTCGAGAGCACGCCTCGGACCCACCACCGGCGACCCTTCCGTGGCTGAGACGGCCGAGAGTGGTTGTGATGTCGACCGGATAGCCTCCGTAGGCAAAGGGTTCAGCAGGGAATCCAGCACCAACGTGCCTACAAAACACAGAAGGTATGCGCGTCAGTCCTCGATGCTGCGTGGCGGTATGAAAATGCATGGCGCGTCGGCATACCTCCATTGGTGCGTGTGCTGATCAGTGACAGCGCCACGACGCCCTCATTGATGAGGGTAGGATACCGCTTGCTCCTACCGACCAGCCTTGCCAGCGCAGACACGCATGGTTCTGCCACGATCGCCTTCATAGCTGTCTCCCGCGCCTCGGTTCGTTCATCATCTAGGTTCTTCGGATCGGTGGACCATAAGGATTTGACTGCGTTCACCAGGACACGAGTACCTTCGCTCTTCGTCGCGATAGAGTCCGATCGACGAACAAGATCGAGGATCTGTCTCAATGGTGATCCGCTCTCGTCCGGAAGCACAAGCGCAAACGTGTTGTCGACTACATGAGATGTTTCTGAATCAGCAAACACCCCGGGCCGACGAAAGGCGAAGCCATGCTCACTGTCGCCGTTACACATGTGTTTCGCAACGCCTATGGCTGCCACCTGAATAGTCTCCACCATATCCGCCTTTTCGCCCCAGATTTGCGAGGCTCCAAGACGCTGAATAATGCCAGCCTGGCCAAGTGCTGCCCTGCACCCCTGCGACTGCGCCAGGTGCTTCAGCAGCCCTATGACGCCATGCTTCACCTTGATATCAGCATCGGGCTCCAGCAGGGCCGCTAGATCAGGCGCGAGCGATATAGGCGGCTTAACGATCGCCGTTGAATGAGCGTCTGTCGCACAGAGTCAAGATTTCGAGATGCACTGAATGAGCAGAGCCTACCTCGTCGACATATGTTTCCCAGACTGAGGGTGGCGCAAACGATCAGGTCGTCCCGATTAGTCTCCTTCAAACTCTTGTGGGTGCGTATCCATTCCACCATGCGGTTCACAAACTCTCCACCGGGCTTGTCGGCCTCCGAGTCATCCCAGAGGGTGTCAGTGTTCTTCTCTTCACCCGCAGTCTCTACTATTGCCTTCACAATAGCGCCTTTGCCAAGGTCGAACCCTTTCTCCTTTGCTTGGCGTTCCTCCGGAGTCCAGTACGGTGGGTAGTCGCCCTTATCAACGAACGTCAACAGTTCTGACAGGCAATGGACACCACCATGCTCTCCGTCAGGGAACGTCAATCCACGAGCTAGAGAGAGTCGAATATCTTCCACATCGATACACAGTGATTCGATGAGACCGCATATTTGCCCATATATGTCAAAATCAGTTTGAACGAGACTTCGACGTGAGGCAGGCGTGGCAAACTGTAGCCGCGGGGTGATATAAGGTGGAATGAACGCTCTGAGCTGAGTGACCAGCAGAGGGAGCGCATCTGGTCCAAACACCAGGCGGGGCGGCTCTAGGGTGGCGTACGTCAGTTCACAACAAGTATTGAACCCATGCAATGTGAACTTACGGTTGTCCTCGTCACCACGTAACTCATCTATTGCTCTCCAAGACCAGGCAGCTAAAGTACTGCGCAGACTCCAATACTCGGAGGAATTATCAGAGCTAGCCTCAGGAGAGGAAGGGGATAGCCATGAGCCCAGGGGGTAGATTGCGACAGAAAGCCTCAGGATGGTCATAGCAGCCTCGAGCGAAATGAAGCGATCCTTCACAGCGTCTGTTTTGTTGGGTCAAGATTGGACCGAGATTGGTGACTGAACACGCACCGTAACCAACACTCGCATTAAGGATGAACCCGATTGCAGTCTTAATAATTTTCAAGTCAAGTATAGAGATCGGGGAGGGCTCTCTTTGGGCAGGCTTGACAGATTCAGCATAGCTCTCCAGCAAGCTAAGCACACACTGGGGGAAGCCAGCCTCTAGTAGATAGCCTCTGTTCTCATCTGCGATACGGAAGACGCGCGATAAATTCTATCTCGAGCTGCACGGGGTTGGCATGCTCACCGTGATCCATGCATAGATTGGCCGCCACGCGCAACAATTCATTCATAGCAGGCTTGTAGCTCGCCGTGTCGCTGAGCGCGCCCTTGAGCAGCGAGGTCAAGGTCTGAGGAAGCAGGGTCTGTCCGAGCGCAGTCTGTTGTTCAACTACAGAGCGCAGATTGGCATGGAGCAAGCAAGAGAGCAGGGAGGAGGCAGCGAACCATCCTTGTTACGCAAGTCGTTGGCGAGGTTCCGGGCGGTGAGCTCAATCTCGGGCCACTGGTCTGGAGGGTTGAGTTGAAGCTGGGCTAGCAGATCGCCGAGCTTGGAGGCCGATGCGAGAGCTGCGCTTCCGCTCATTACGAGATGAGGTATTTTACAGATCGCGGTCTGTAGATAATGCCTCTGCGAGAGCGAGGGCGAGGACACGGAAGTTGGCCGATATGTAGACAGGGAAGGACGAGAGTGGGATTGGACAAGTTATGCAGTCACTCCTGAACTCAAACTCCATCACCCACACCCAATGCCCAAATCTCACCCGATCTCGCCCACGTGCTGCATTGATGATGAGGCCGGTCCGGCCTTTTGTCCGCTTCTAACATTTTGCCGTCCCTGACCATGGTTGTACATCCGACAAGTTTCACATTCTCTAGAAATACATTTGGCCCTGACCATGGTTGTACATCCAACAAGTTTCACATTCTCTAGAGATACATTTGAAATACATTTGGATCCGTATAGATGCCAGCCCACACAGTGCCCACACTCACTCCGACTCGGACGTCTTCCGTGGGAGTGCAGTCCACCCCTTGCGCAGGCCTTTCAACTCAATCAAGCTTGCCGGCATGCAATAAACAGGGTCCAAGTCGTCCAAACCAGGGTAGCCCAACAGCGACAACCCTGTCAGTAAGGATATGTGTAAGCAATAGCAGAAATCTCCTGTTCGTATAGGACACATACCAGCGACTCCGAAGTGCGTGTGGAACACGTCAGGCTGGTCTCCTGGCCTATCCGCAATTCCACCGTGGTCCGGGTCCTGGGATGAATCGTTCGTCAGCTTCGTCAATGAATATGTTGATATATTGTACTTGGGCGGATAGGATGAACGCAATCAGTTTCTCCGCATTGATCCATGGGATCTTGTTTAG
The DNA here is from genome assembly GCA_000743315.1 of Lignosus rhinocerotis TM02. Taxonomy (NCBI): domain Eukaryota; kingdom Fungi; phylum Basidiomycota; class Agaricomycetes; order Polyporales; family Polyporaceae; genus Lignosus; species Lignosus rhinocerus. The sequence goes on along the minus strand of KN050045.1, from coordinate 27,452 downwards.
AATAGACATCGCTGATAAAACCCAGAAGCTGTAGCAGACCTGGAAGCGACGATGAACAGGCTGAGCCTCAAACTCTGGGCGTGTTTCGACTCACATCTTCCAGCTTCTCCGGCCGCCCGTTGAGTCCACCATTCGGCAGTTGACGCTCTGATAGCCACCAGCCCAACGTATCCTGGTCAACCTCCCCAAGTCGGTCAAGAATAGCGAGCGCCGCGACGCATACGAACACTGATGATCACATGTGGGCATCAAGTAAGAACAATGGGGTTCCAGGTCACCTACCCTGAGCAGCATGACTTTCGGCACCCTCACGAGCCCCAAATCCACCATCGAAATTTCTGCATCTGCGGATGTACCCCACCGTCTTCTCCACATCAAGCTCGTGTAGATGGCCAAGCAGCGAAAGGGCGTTGACGGCGCAGTACAAGAAACGGGTGTCAATCTCCCCATACTGGTCCCCTGCAAAGACGCCTGATTCCTGTTGAAGAGATAGGATGACTGGGTGCTATGATGAGTGACTTCTGAGCAGACCAGATGCGATGTGCGCAATACGAGGTACGCACACTTCACAACACGAGGTATGTCTAGACGATCGAGCGCATTTTGCATTGTGAGGATTTGTATCGCGCTCAGCGTAGACAGCAGGTGCGCATCGTGGTCTGGATGAGAACCGAATCCCCCTGGATGCTAGCTATGAGCGTTTCAAGCCGTACGAGGGGACCCCAATGACTAGGCCTAACCTGCTTCATCATCCCAGCAGCTCATGACAAAATCGATCATTTCTTCTCGATTTAAAGCATCTTTGTGCTTCATGATGCACAGCGCCGTCAATCCCCAATATATTGCATTCATGCGTAGATGAGCTGTGAGGTGGTAGACGAGATCATCCTTGTTCTACATGGAGCATCGTCGTGAGACATCGACTATTTGAATACAGAGGTTGCTACCTGGCCGAGAGACTGGATATATTTGACATGCAATGGTATGTCGAGAGTGGAAGTCATCTGGAGACTCTGGGGTTCGTGAGTGTGAGTCGGGATAAACGAACCCGAAGACAAGTTCAGTCATGATGCATGATGCATATGAGCAGTGAGTGTACACTGACCGTTCGTACAATCACAAGTCAGTAGGAAGACAGAACAAAGGAAACCCGCCGTTGATTACATAAGTAAAGCACAGTCCGGGGAAACCGGTCCCGCATTTCGGACGTCCGGTTGGGAGAGTTACCGGGTGGCACAAGTTCACAGTCCACGGCCAGTACTTATTACGGCTGTCCATGTATACTATTACTACCGCTTTGCTTCTGACAACCTCCTTCGAATACGGCGTATACGAACCATCCGTATTCTCGCCGCATTTTTGAGCTACCTTGGCGATAGCCCATATTCACTCGAATTCGTAGCACGGTAGCACACACACACACACACACACACAAGCGGTCTCAGCCTCTATTGGACCACATCCCGATCTGCGAAACCCCCTTCTTCTGCACAAGATGTCGACAGTCACGTTGGAGGTATCGCAAGGCATTGCGACTATTACCTTCAACAACCCTGAGAAGCTCAACGCTATCAACCGAGAAGGTTTGATTGAACCCTTGAGGACCCCCTAGGGTCCCTTCCTATCTGTATGTACTAATATGTGCGTGTTGAACAGACTACGATGCGTTCGCTACGTATCTGCGCGCAGTAGATAAACGCGAAGACGTTTACGTGACAATCTGGCAGGGTGGGTTCGCTACACATTCAGTGTCAGAACCTTTCATTGATGCTCAAGTGACAGCGAACGGCAGATGGTTCTCTGCGTGAGTACAGGAGAATCGCCATTGTTGGCAAAGCAGATAACCCTTTGCACAGTGGAACTAGTGTTCATAGAACCACAGACCCGTCAAAGCTGAAGACTGCCCGTGACTTTTTTACAAACACGGTCGCCGTTGTTAATACGGATGTCAGTAACGCGGTAGGTGACGCTACGTGTTATGAAGTACCACAGCCTACTTGACAAGTCATCAGTTATACACGCACACGAAAGTCCTTGTCGCTGCGCTCAATGGCCCTGTGATGGGTGCGTCTCTTTGGCATCGCGATCGGTTACTTGTGCTAATGTGACGCTTCCTATTATCAGGTATCGCTGCAGGTAAGTCAATTTATGTAACGACAGCAACGTTCATCGGTTCACGGTCTTGTCAGCGTTTCTCGGGCATTTCGACTTCATCTATGCAATGCCGGGTGCATGGCTCTCAGCGCCCTTCACCTTTTTAGGTGAGTACATAATGGTTATATTGGCGATTGGGCTCTCAGCGCCCTTCACCTTCTTAGGTGAGTACATAATGGTCATATTGGCGATTAAGGGCTCATCTGACGCGCGAGGCCGTAGGCATCATCGCTGAAGCAGGATCCAGCGTGACATTCCGGAACAGAAGTGAGGAACTGCTCGTGTCACAGCGGATATCACTCATGAACCATCCGTTTCCACAGTGGGCGCAGCGAAAGCAAATGAGGTACTCATCTGGGGAAAGAAGAAAGAAGCTCAGGAACTTCTTGAGTGCGGCTTCATCAAGTAAGGTCTATCTGCGGTTATCGCCGCCATGCTAGGTACTGATGGCATAGATTCTATACAGCAGAATTTTCCCTGAGCAATCTGTATCCTCCTTCCACGCCGAGGTGCGCAAGTTGGTGTTAGCCGAACTGGAGGGCTTGGACCTGGGGGCGGTGCTCGGCGTTAAGAAGCTCATCAAGGCCGGTTTGAACGATCAGCATAATCTCGACGCAGTAAATCTGAGGGAGAGTTATGCACAGTCGGAGAGGTTCGAGACAGGCATTCCTAGTGAACGGTTTGCAAAGATCGCGAGGAAGGAACTCAGACACAAATTGTAAACTCGAGACCGGTCAAGCCTGGTGGCGCATGATCTTGATCATAAATCTCGAGGGCGCGGTAGGAGTACCAGTATACAAACTTGCCGTATAGCACCAAGGATAGGCTCGATCATCAAGCCGTTTGGTTCAAGGTCCGCTACGCCACTACGTATAAGAACCAAACGGCTTGTCGTAGGGCATTTGGCAGGACGTCCATATATGGACCCCGTGTGAAACGACACTTAAGAAAAATCGCGCGTGTGCACTCTTCCGAAGCATATGAATGTACGCCCATAGCTTGTAGTAGCCACTTTTCGAGGACATGTACAATATGCAACATATGAGAAATCCACTCTATGATCTTATGCAATCTTCGTTGTGTAGCGCGGCTTGATGTTACAAGTTACACAGTGCAAATATATTCCGTCTGAGATGGTCAATGTGGGCGCCTGGCACTTCCACCACCGATTCGGAGGGCCTGCGAAGTGCATCTAGGGCCTCATGCACTTCGTTTGGCGAGCAATATGGCGCCGAGTAGTCCGAATAGTCGAATGACATGTCTTCTTTAGACTCGAAGACTGCTCGTGGATCGTGTTGCTCATTGACGATGCACCCCTCCTCCCCACTCATCAAAACCCCCGCCTGGTTTGTCCCTTATACCAATAGAAGCCTCGCTGTACACTCCGAGTCCAACCGCTCCGTCACACTCTCCCTATTGATATCACTAGTTACACAATGCTACACATTGTTAGTACTCACATAAACCCTCGGAAGGGGGATCTTCACCCACACCCTCCTCGCAGCCCCAGGCACATTAGCGCCCGGGATGCCATTGCCCCTTGTGATACCGGCCGCCTTCCATGAACCATTCGGAGACAAACGTCTCAAATTGAAGACAGGGTCATTTACTAGAGTGTTTTCCGCACCTTTCTTGGTATGCACATGAAGTAATACAAGGAGCGACTGAATCTGCAGAACACCAGCGAGCTGTTTTCCTGGGGGCCAAACACGCAATTCTGTCAAGTCTCGTTTCACACGGGGTCCATATACGGACGTCCTGCCAAAAGGCGGACCAGTTTGACCAGTCGTTTAGAGACAGCAAATGTCTTTCAAAAGGCCGATTGGCAGGTCGCGTGGGTCCCGATCGACTGGTTTTCGAGTCTACACCAAGGAGCTTACGAAGTCGTTATCTTCTCAGCGTTATAGTCTGATGCTAGGCTTGTTGTAGGAACAGAGTTTTGCAATCCAGTGGCGATCTGAAAGTCGTGCGTCGGTGGGGTTCGAGTGGTGTCATGGATATGTGCAACAATGACAATTCCTCCAAGACCTGACCTGACAAATAAATAAAACGCGAGACCGGATACGGCGCTCTGCCCGTCGTGATAGTAGTATAACATTTGTCACATCATGATAGACTACCTAGACTATCAGGATATAACTGAACATATGATGATGTATTCCCAACTATGGGTACTTGGAAGGGGGTCAATATTAATCTAAGGCACTTATCATTGGGATGGCATGCCGTGTCATCAAGATACATATGCTAATAACCTGATGTAATCAAGATACATAAGAGATCACTCTTGATACTAATACTATCCTGATAATCCCCGGAAATTTCCGACATTATTTTATTATTTTTGCAGCTGGACCGTGGATCATATTAAGCATGGGCACATGGGACCGGGGCAGTTGAGCGGTCGGAACTTGAGTACTTGAGTATTGAATCCAGTACACTGGACATATGTATACGTATGCTGTCGATCACGTCGGCCGAGTATCAGGTGCCAAGCGCTCCGGGCCTTCGCGGCCACCTTCGACTCCAAAGAATGCTTTGTACGCTGTAGAATATGCTCGCGCGAGGCTCGAGCAAACAGGTACCGATGGTTCATTGATTTGCTCTATCTTTCACTAAGTGCAGAGGATATCCCGGGTTATCGCGTGCCTGGCGGATTTGGAACATGTATAGGTGAGTGTAGGGGGGCTTGGCGAGACGGACGCGCGTTTGTGCGTTTGATGCAAGGTTTGATGGAACAGCCCTCACTTATCTTGTCACTTGTGGTCCCCACGTCTATAAAGGTTCTGTTGTCCTCAGGCATTGTCGCTCTGACGCGCCCTTCCCGCGTTCTCCCCGGCACATCGTCTCTTGTCAAAGCTCTGCGTCCGCTCACTGGCAATCTCTGACCACCACGCAGGCAAGATGTCCCACTTGGAGAAACGTGCATCTGACTCCGGCTCCTCGACTAGCGCAGTCAAGGATGCCTACTATACGCAAAACATTCTGGTAGACCCGGACGAAAAGGAAAGTCTACACAGAGACTTGTCTGCTCGGCAAATTTCTATGATCGCGGTATGTCACCCTTGCAGTGTTATCTGAAGGTTTGCACACCAACGGACCCTTGCAGCTGGGAGGAGCCATCGGTACCGGTCTTATCATCGGTTCCGGTACTGCGCTCGTTCGTGGTGGTCCCCTGGGTATCTTCCTCGGTTACGCGTTTGTCGGATTCGTGTGCTACTTGGTCATGGTCGCACTCGGGGAGATGGCTGCATATCTCCCCCACAAAAAGGGTTTCCCAGGTTACGCTACTCGTTTCGTCGACCCCGCGTTCGGTTTCGCGCTTGGTTGGAACTACGTTTTTAAGTACGGCGATTGACGCTTCCACGGAACAGCATAGTCCTGAATGCATTCTTTAGATACCTAATCGTCACGCCGAACAACATCAACGCTGCAGGTGTGGTCATCCAGTACTGGACCCAGAAAGTGCACATCGCTATTTGGATGGGTTTGTGTTATGCCTTCCATTCCAGTCGCAATGGTACTGACTGTACCGCCTTTCTCAGTTATCTTTATAGTCTTCAGTAAGTCGAGCACGCGATCGACGTCTGCATGTCCTCTAAAACTAGTCCCCAGTCTTCTTGATCAACTTGCTCGGCGTGCGCGTTTTCGGCGAGCTCGAGTTCTGGTTCAGCAGTATCAAGGTCATCACGCTTGTTGGCCTCTTGCTCATGGGCATCATCATTGACCTCGGCGGTAACCCCGAGAAGGACCGCCTCGGCTTCCGGTACTGGAGACCTCCGTATGGTCCCATGGGCACCTACCTCGAGAAACAAGTGCACGATCACGAACTCTCCGTCTTCCTGGGTTTCTGGGCCACTTTGACAAACGCGTTGTTTGCCTACATCGGTACGGAACTGATTGGTGTCACCGTCGGTGAGGCACAGGCCCCAAGGAAGAACATTCCTATCGCAATCCGAAGGACGTTCTTTCGTATCTTGGTCTTCTACGTTGGCGGTGTCTTTATCATTGGTTTGATCGTACCCAGCACCGAACAAGTGAGTCGCCTTGGCATTGACTCCATTATCGCTCAAGTGCTCATGCGTTCGTGTGCAGAGCCTGTTCGTGGCGAATGCTTCAAAGCCCGGCGCTGCGGCGTCGCCTTTCGTCGTTGGTGAGTCTGGTTAAATTTTGGCGTGACAAGGACCCGCGCTGATGATATTCCTTGGATAGCCACCACACTCGTCGGAATCAAGACACTCAACCATATCATCAATGGATGCATCCTGATCTTCGTGCTCAGCGCGGCCAACTCCGACCTGTATATTGGCACTCGCACCCTTTATGGCCTCGCTGTTCAGGGTCAAGCACCGAAGATATTCGCGCGAGTCAACCGAATGGGTGTTCCATACCCGTCGTTGTTCATGTGTACCCTCTTCTGTGGGCTTGTTTTCTTAAATGTCTCCTCTAGCAGTTCGAAAGGTAAATGGATCTATATAACACATCACACAATCATACACTGACATTACGAGCAGTCTTCGGCTGGTTCGTCAACTTGGTGTCCACATTTGGTGCGATCACCTGGATGTGCATCTGCTACACGCACATGTGAGTTTCATAAGCATTGTCATGCTATGTTCTGTCTTGCTAATCAGTGCCACCAGTCGTTTCATGAAGGCGTTGAAAGCACAGGGCATGTCTCGACAAGACTTGCCGTACACGGCGCCCTTCCAGCCGTGGGGTTCATGGTTCGCCTTGATTTCAACTGCCATCATCACCATATTCAAGGGTAAGTCTCTTGGGACTACGCTATGTCTGTCCCTCTTGTGCTGATGTCCTCTTCCAGGCTTCGACACGTTCATCCCGTTCAAGCAGGACACCTTCGTGACCTCATACATTGCTCTTCCCATATTTGGCGTGTTCTACGGCGCGTACAAGTTCTACCACCGCTCAACTCTCATTCCATCCAGTAAGGTCGACCTCATCACGGGTAAGAGGGAGATCGACGAGGAAGAGGAACGCTTCAACAGAGATCAGGAGCTCAAAGGTCCACGTACTAAATGGCAACGACTATGGGACTCCTTGTAACGAACGATTTGTCATGGGTCTCTTGTTCAACGAGAGATATATTACGATGTACGCTAAGACATATCCACGATACTACGATGTCGTTTCTCTACGAGATGACGTTGGATAGTCTTGGATCGTCGTAAGAGTAATTACTACTCAGCCTCTCGGGCGCCTCGGCGTGCACACATTCAAGCATAGATGGAAGGTGGATGACACAAGGTCGATCGAGAAAATAACCCCTGCATGCTAACGCTCTGAAGTGTGTTCGAGCATGTTCCGTGCTACTATATAAGCAGCCAGACCTACAACGCCAGTAAGTGCAGCTGCATAACACCTTCAACTTCGCTCAGCCTTCGCTTGTATAGTACAGCTACGCAAACATGTCAACCTCAAGGACTGTCGTAAAGGAAGTACTGGCCATCGAGACTGAAGAGGTAAGTACGCCAGTGCCTTTGGCGCTACGGTAGCTGAGCTTCGGTTGATCTACAGGGTGCTGGGGCACTCGTCCGGCGGTCTATAGGCTCCTCACAGTTGAGGAATTTGACACCATTTCTCATGTTGGACCAATTCTACATACCGGACGGAAAGGTAACGATAAGTGAGCTTCATGAGTGAAGCTCAAACTTGAAGATACCTGTCCCTCGGCAGTCTGCAGGTTTTCCTGACCATCCGCACCGCGGTCAAGCCACTGTCACGTACATGCTTGAGGGGTAAGTAGTACCTATCGAGCTTGTGGTTGTAGATATGTATATAAGATCACCTATTTTGACAGCTCAAGTCATCATGAGGATTCCGCAGGACACAAGGGAACCCTCGAGCCCGGAGACGTTCAGTGGATGTGCGCGGTAAGCCGTTCACTGGCACTGCCATTCGTCGCTCAGGAGCCTTGGCTAATTCGCTGGTGTGCTGCAGGGAAAAGGAAGTGTGTGTTGCATTCAGACAGAGTTCTTCTTGGTCAGGCTGCTGACTGTGATTGTGATCGTTCAGTTATTCATGCCGAGATGCCTGCAAGTGGGAAGGGCCTCCCACCTCCGCGCGGCCTCCAACTTTGGGTAGACCTCCCAAAGCAGTACAAGATGTCCGAGCCGTCATATCAAGAACTGAAGTCCAAGGAGTACGCACACCTTTGGTTCCCTTAACGCTTATTGAATTCACATCCGCTTCCAGGATCCCAGAGGCGTTCCCGCAAGGCCAGGACGGCCCCGTCAAGATCCGGGTGATCAGTGGGAAGAGTCATGGCGCAGAGTCGCCTGTGCGTCCCCTGGGAGGATGCTGGTACTTCCATGTCATTTTCAGACAACCGAGTTCTGTGTTCCAGGAACTCCGTGAGTAGGCCCCGCTAGATAGTTCCGACCCTTCCCTAACCCCATGAAACAGCGTCTGGATGGACGGCCTTCATCTACAGTCAGTCGAATACGCGCATTTTATCCCAATATTCTCTCCTGACAGATTGCACACAGTAATGAGTGGCGGTCTCCGCGTTGGTTCAGACTCGACGATACACGAACGGTACCACACATTGGTGCTATCCGCGGATTCCACTCAAAATGGCGTGGAATTAACCGCAACTGAAGAGAAGACCGAACTCATGCTGGTCAGTATCTTTTTGACGCCTTCCCTCTTGGATTGAATTCACACGCGCCGACGCAGGCCGCTGCTGAGCCCCTTGACCAACCCGTCGTCCAGTACGGGCCATTTGTTATGACGTCACCCGAGGAGATCGAGAAAACGTTCATGGACTACCAGCTCGCTAGGGACGGATTTGAGGGGGCACATAGTTGGAAGAGCATCATCGGTAACCTGTAAAGCCTTGCACATATGCATACGCGGGACATTATACAGCAAATCTGATGAGACAGCTAGGAATAGTGTTACTTTTCAGTGCAGCACGTCCACCTCTAACCTGTGCGAGTTTTCTTGTCTTTCTGCAGAGGTACCTTGCCATTATTTTCAGAGTCACTCTCCACTGCCTGCATGGTTTCCCAAACATCGTCTCCTTCCTTTTCTTCCATTTCCGGAAAGGAGTTGGTGGCATCCATGCGATCATCCCATACAACCACAGTGGGTACCACTTTCATGTAGAGCTTATCCAGCACCTCGCCTTTGTGTTCCTGCTGCTGACCTGCCTCTGCCGGTGGCCCAAACGTGGAATGAATTCGCACGAATCGATCTTGGGACGCTGATGCCATGACAGAATGGGTGGGAGCAATAGAGCTGACTGCCCCAGATATGCCTGTATGTGCGAGGTTCAACCGGCTTCCGTAGCGAGCGAAGAGATTGGGTACTAGCCTTTGTACGTATATATTGTCCGCCCATTCCGTAGATCCATTGCAGACAAGGTGGAGCCATGGTCTGCGACGAAGACCTCACTAGGGTGGGTTAGAGTCACCACGCCTCAAGAATGACTAACATGGAGAGGCAATACGTACTGATCGTGCGAGCCCTTTTCAACGGTGCTGATGCCGCCCGTCTTACCTATGCCTTTCCACTCGGAGACCGGTCTACGTGCTGTACGTGTGTCGTACCGGCGAACGTTGCCATTGGCGGTACCAACAAGAAGATTTTGGCGGGTGGGAGAGGAAGAAGGTTGCAGGAATGTGAGAGCTGTGTTGCTCACAGGTTGGCGTAGGCTCAGATGGTCGTTTCGTACCTGAGAATAGGTTAGGCTTACTAGAACTCTGTGGGGAATGAACTTACAAGATGGTCGTTTCGTACCTGAGGATAGGTTAGGCTTACTAGAACCCTGTGAGAAATGAACTTACGTTCTTCGCCCGCCATATCTCACCGGGAAGTAACTGGACCCCCCGTTTCCTCTTCTTAGACTCTGCAGCAGCGGTTGGGGGAGCGTCCTCGCTCTTTTTAGCGAACGCCCTCTCCGTGTCCCAAAGTGATAGCTCCACCTCGTCCCCTCCATACGCGAATGCTCGACCATCTTCCGAGAGACGCCATGCGGACAGTCGCATTGGTAGCGTAGCGAGAGACGATGAGACCGCAGAACCATCTTGCCCTGACTTGGTGAGACGTAAAGCACCGTTTGATGTGCATGTGTAGATGGATCTGCTAAGCATTCAATTCAACTGTCATATTTTGAAGAAATCTGGCAGCGCACCTGTCAATAACAGACAGGCCTACATAGCTTTGGCCCTCCTTCAATCGTGCTTCTGACCACTGGTGCACGATCCTGAGTTGGGAGTTCCCTTGAACTGAGTGAACGACGGCAGATCCATCTGCGTGAGCGGCAGCTAACTTCCTTAAGCATTATGAGGTAAACATTGAAGCCTATTCTTCAAGTTCACGGGACCAATACCAGAATGTCTGGCCCGGCGTGGTTCAGGGCGAGCTTTTGTACAGTTTTGCTTCTGCCTGAGGAGCTACTAGGAGCAAGGATAGTGGTGGTTGCTTTCCACTCTTTTATGGATTCACCAGCGATGTAGGCGATAGACTTGATTGCTCCGAGTTCGTCTCCAGCGAAGAAGTGTGGCATGGTGGTGAGTGAGAAAAGAGTGAATGAAGTCCGTAGCGCCCGTTCGACGGACCGATCCGGATTCCCCGTCCATGGCCAGTCCGAACTCCCTTTCGCCTCTGCCCACCCAGCTTGACGCTCCTGCTTAGCGAACACAATATCCCACAGCATGGACGGACCCCTGAAGGAGCTTGCGAAACTTGAGAAACTCGCTGCTGGTGCTCCCGCAGGCAAAGGCAAGGCTCCGTCGATCGACCAGTCCCTTGATGCTCTCCTCGACTCGCTCCGCAATGCCAAAGAACGCTTCCAGACTGGCACAGGCTCTCAGGCGACGTTAGCTGCGTTGGCGAAGACAGCAGAGGACAAGAAGAAAGAAATTGATGAGCGACAGAAGGATTTATACAACGCCGCCGCCAAGGTCGGTAAGGCATTGGACAAGGTGCACTGAGCGTCGCTCCTCGTGTGACGGGAAACTCACATCGTAGGGTAGAAATTCACGACTCCATTGCCGTCATATCAGCCCCTTTTTGCATCTCCAGAGGCAATGGGTGCCCTTGAACGTACTATTGCGATCCATTTCTTGCGCACTGGACAGTTTGACACTGCCGAGACGTTTATCAGCGTAAGTGGTTGTGAGGGTGTGTCTTTAATTCTGCGCTAAAATGCCGTTACATAGGAATCGGACATCACTATATCTCCAGAGATGAGGGCGCAGTTTGTGGACCTACATCGCATAATGCTTTCGCTGAAGAAGTGCGATATTTCCCCCGCACTGGAGTACGTAACTTGTCCTTCATTTCTATGACCTTTCTCCCCCCGCACTGGAGTACGTAACATGTCCTTCATTTATATGACCTTCCTGAACGATATCATGTAGATGGGTACATCGACATCGTGAATTTCTTCATAGGCGGTCCTCGTCTCTGAGGTTCCATTTACATCGCTTCCAATATCTTCGACTGGTCATGTCACAGCCTCCTAACGTCGAAGCCGCCTTAGCGTACGCGCAGACAAACTTTGCCCCGTTCTTCGAGCGCCATGGGAGCGAACTGCGCCGGCTCATGACCTGCGTGCTGTTCTTGCCCGTGGACCGAATTCTGAAGTCACCGTATGCCGATCTCGCTAACCCTTCGGTGCATACCGACCTTCAGGGCATGTTCGCTACCGAGTACTGTGCTAGTCTTGGCATGAGCAGACAAGCACCTCTCAGGGTCATCGGCGACATTGGCGGCGGAGGGGCTTTGGCGCGAATTGAGAAAGGTCGCAAGGTCATGCGAGAGCGAAAGAGTGAATGGAGTCAAGCCGACGAGCTCCCTGTGAGTGCACTGTCCTATATGGTGATTTAGACTTTGCTGATAGTACACACCGTAGATTGAGATACCGTTACCGGCTGAGAATAGATACCACTCCATATTTGCTTGTCCAGTGTCCAAAGAGCAGTCCACTGAAGCCAATCCTCCAATGATGATGGCATGCGGGCACGTGATCACGAAGGAGAGCTTGCAGAAACTTAGCAAACCTGGGGGGTAAGCGTCGAGACATCTCTTTATGAGCTCACTCTTATAATATCTATACCAGCCGGGTGAAGTGTCCATATTGTCCGGTGGAATCAACGATGCAGTTAGCCTTGCGCGTACATTTCTAGGTGGGACACGAAGTGGATATTCATATATTTATCGCACATTGTACCATCTCTGTTCTATACTTTGTACTATTGCATGTAACATAGTATGTACAATCCACCACCCCTCAATATTCGTATCTTAATGGTGTGGCGTCGGCGTCTACTAACAGGATCACGTGTACGACGCGCTCAACGCGAAGATGTGTTGTCCCTCGTGTTTCAATAGCCACCACGCTCATTGAGTCATTCACCTCAACATGCTCCTCGGGCAACACTGATCTAGCTATGTCTCAATTTCGCCCTCTGCGCGCGTCGCCGCCTCCTAAGCCATCCGCCGGTCCCTCTAGTCGCGTCTCAGATGTCTCCGATCCACCTCGCGCGATGGGTATCACCGCGCCGGAACTCATCGGACTATCCGCAGAAGAAATCGATTTTATCGACGAAGTCATCAGCCGTGTGCCTGCTACTGCGACTTCCCTTCCCGTCTTCAAAGCATACAACGATGTTCTACAGGAGCGGGGTCTTGACCCTCAGAATGAAGTGGTTTACTATGGGAAACTTCTCAAAATCTATACTTTAAAGGGGAAGAACTGGACGGACAAGTGGGACATGGTTAAGGAGCAACAAGGGTACGTCTCCAAGGAAAGCACCAGTACGAGAGGGGGCAGGACGACACGCGTAACACGAACAACGCCAGTCAGTTCCATGGGTAGAGCCCCCGCGCAGGCTCTCTATATCCCGCGCGAGCAAGACAATTTCGCCCTCCACTCACATCAGGACGACACGGAGCGCACCAATGACGAGCCACCAAAGAGACGCACACCATGGCAGCGCGGTCCTGGTGCTAACTTTCACTACGACACCCCACGACCCGACCGTCGGTTCGGCTCCCCCGCCACAGTCGCTTCTGCCAACTCTCTCGGGCTGGACACAGGGCCCCCATCTTCTCTGTTGGACAATGGGGATGCATTGCGTCGTATAGCCGCGCGTGCTCGCAACGCTGCTGTCCCTCGTTGGGATGCTGAAACAACAGTAGAAACAACCACCCAAGCGTCTAGTATCCCACCGTCATACGGTGTTGCCGTTCGCGATGAACCTTTGCCTATGAAAGAGAAGGGGCAAGAGAAGGCGCCCATTCTTCAGAGAAGCGTCGGAGCATATCCGGCGTCGTCTCTTATGCCTGCCATCCAGCCGCTCTCTCAGCAGTTTAGTCAGCCATTGTCGAGGGAGAGGCACGGACGTGTGGTCGACGCAGAAGATCCATTCGAGAAGATTAAGCGGGAACAAGATGAGGGGGTCGCGGATCGTTTTCGCAACGACCGCCTTGTCGAGCGATGCTATGAAGTGTGGAAGCAGGGGTACGAATGGGTCCTTGTGAGATTTCATCCTCCATCATGCATTGATAGCGTCTAAAGATCACTGTCACGGACAACACAGATGACGAGCCAGCAGATTGCAGAAGCTCGAGATATGTTGATTCTTCGCCGTGCCCTTCAGCGATGGCGACAACGCACAGCGGCCAAACGTGAACTACTTCTACGTGTCACTGCCTTGTCCAATCGGCGTTGCCAAAAGCGCGTCATCCAAGTGTGGAAGCAGAAATTGAAGGAGAAAAAGCAGGTACATTGGCGGGAGGATATGCGAGCTCGCATGAAGACCGTACGAGAGCGTGATGAACTTCAGTTGAAGAAGGACATGTGGGCGAAGTGGCGACAGTCCTATCTCTCAAGGCTCTCTGGAAAGCAGTTCGCCCAGAAGGTGGCTTTCCGGTTCTTCACTCGTTGGAAGGCCAAACTGCAGAAACTCGACGAGCTAGAAGCCGCAGCCGAGCACTTCACGTATGTCCGAGAAGAGAAGACAATGGATCGGTACTGGGAGTCATGGCGCCGCGCTGCTCAACTTTGTCGTGCGGAACGAACTATGCGAGAACGCGTTGAGTTACGTTTGGTGGCCAATGCCATGGATGCATGGAGACGACAGCAGTAAGTGCTAGCTTCCTATGTAGGATTCACACTCACTGCCTTGTAGTCATCAATACCATGTCGCTGAGCGTTTCAGCGATGCACTGGCAGTAAAGCATGCACTTCATCGCTGGAAGGCCGCTCGGGAAAGACTAGGGGTACATCTGCTGTTCATTCAATGACTTGGCACAATGCTGACACTCGCCCAGTCTATGGAGCGCCGTGCGTTGAAGCATCTGGCGAGGCGCGACGACGTCTTAGTTCGCGCCATCATGCGCATATGGAAGGCGCACGAACGGGGCAAGCTCTTGACACGGGTGCAAACCTTGCGTATGTTAAAGCAAGCGTGGTCTGTCTGGCAACGACGCGTGGAAGAGCAGAAGGAAAGAGAAGGTTGTGATTCATCGCGCGTGCAACATATCCTCCTGCTGACTACAGTACTCTTCCGCAGAGATGGCGCAACTCTTCCGGACGCGATCAGCATCTGTCCTTGGTGCAATGATATTCAAACGATGGCGAGATGTGCTTCAGTCACATCACAATGCTAAATCCTTCGCCGTACATTATCACAGAGCTCAATTGCAGTACAAGATGCTCCTGGCCTGGCGGCTTCAACTTCGTGCGAAGTTACGTTTGATAAAACAAGCCAAGGTCGCGCAAAGGTATCTCCTACTCCGGCGTTGTTTCCGAGTTTGGACCGTCAAAGTCGCAGAAAAGAAACGACTACATAGATTGAAGGAGTTCGAGCGTCGTGTGACGAAGAAATTCTTCGAAGGTATATGTGCAGATGCTTAGGGATCAATGTGAATTTGCTGATACATGTTGCAGAGTGGCGGCAGAAAGTGCACGAGGCAACGGCAGCTAAGCTCGTTCGTCAACGGATTGCTATGGTGCGTATCTTCACTCCGCATGCAATTCAATTCTGAACCTGGATGCAGCGAATCATGTCGACCACCTTGATGCACTGGACTACACGTGTGGCGGACCTGAAGCTCAGGGAGCTGGAGACGGGCCAGACTTATGAAAAAAGACTGGTAGTGTAAGTAGTTAGTACGTTATTCCGGTCGAATTGAAGGCTCACGAACACTTCATAGAAATGCACTCCAGAAGTGGAAGGCTCTACGCAAGCGACGTGTGGACGAGTTGAGCCTGATGGAGAGCTACCAAGACATCAAGCGCGAAGGTGCGATGAAATGTCCTCTTTACTACCCAGTTTGACTCACGACTGCTGCAGAAAACATGCGCAAGATGTTTTACCGCTGGCTTGCGGCTGCCAAAAAATCTCGACACAGACGACTGCAGCTGCAAGCCAAGGAAGACGAATTCAAGCTCACTGTCATAGCCGGTGCGTGGGATAAGTGGCGAGAACACTTCCTGGACATTCGTCTGCAACCTCTGGTAAATCACAACCAATCATGCACCGCCAGCATTCCTAATCATTCGCTTCATAGGCCGACGCGTTCCTCAAGCAACGTCAAACCGATATCTTGTTTCGAGCGTTCGCTGTTTGGCATTCGAAGTCGTTGTCTCTCCCCGCAGTTCGATTCCATGCCAGTCACGTCAAAGCAAAACACTGGAAGAAATGGAGGGAACTGATGCCACAAGTCTTGCAAGCAAAGACTGCGCGAGAGATAGATCGTCGCAACACACTCAGTATGTTACACATCGTAGTAACCTCGTGATTCTGACTGACACACACATGTGCTTCAGAGAGAGCATTTTCTCACTGGAGAAAGGCCCAGCAGAAGAAGATTGACTTCAAGGCTATCAAGTATGTTTCTACTTATGGCGTCAAGAGTGTTTGCTGACCGAGATTGTAGCCGTGCCCGATGGATCAAACTTTTATCGCCTGCATCTCCACAAGCTTCTCAGCCTCCCCGGACCTCTGCTCTGGCTTCGCGAGCCCGGAGCGTCTTCCCCACTCCACGTAATACGCAATCAGCCATCCGACATGAAAATGAAGCCGAGCCACCCCATCTCGCCTCGAGCGTATCGCGAACAGCCTACACCCAACCATCCTTAGTCAAACCTAATCGCGCCAGGATTACAGACCTCCTTACCACAAAGCCCCGCGCAGACTCTCCAGAGCGCAAGCCACGGTCGCCTGAGCGGCCGAAGTTCAACTCTCGGCGGATGGCGCCGCGCAAGCCCAGTCCCTCAGAGACGGAGCCCGATCCCGCGCCGCCCTCCTACCGTGGCGGTATCGAGGCTTGGCGGAAGGAGGTTCGACCGCTCCCCCCGAAGAGTGCACCGCCGAGCGTCGCAGGGGATGTCGTGACGAACAGTGGGCGGAGCAGCCTGTGGCAGGAGCTGAAGGAGGTGCGGAGACGCTCCCGTGCGCCGACGGAGCGCACTTACTCCCCGGAACCGCTGTGACGTCTGTCCTTGCCGGACTATTCGATCTTTGAACTAAGTTATTGCCTTGCTGCTTGGTTCCGTCTTTGCTCGATGTGCCATCTCTGCTGATTTGTTGTCCTGTTTTGAGTACTGCCTGATCATGTCCTATGTCCCATATGCCATTCTCTGTATGTTGGCTGGATCCATATGTTGAACATTCACACAACTGGTCAAGCGGTGTGGAACACCTCGCGTTCTAAATCCTTGTGTCCGTTACGTTCACGAGTTCCTATAGTACTGCCACCCCACCCAGTTCGAGATGACGAACCCCGTGCCGGACGAGATGAGCATAATCACCAAATACTTGTAATGCGAATCCCTCGCAAGGACGTCCAACACCTGCATCGATGTTCCACGCGAGCAGGGGTGTATACGTATCATGTCAGTCAGCCGCTACGCTACTGAGCCCCCGACACGACTTCTGGCGGACATACACGCACCCATATACCGGTAAGGGGCAGAAACGCGCTGAAGAACACGGCGTACGACCCGAGGAGGAGGAACAGTATCGAGCACGCGATGAGCATATATCCCATTGCGGGGCGGGGGCATCGGCCCTCCGCCGAACTATGAGAACGGTCAGTTCGATTGCAGTCGGCTGTATGTCTGTGGATAGCGCGTACTGTTCTAGTGGTTCAGCTCTGGCGAACCAGCTTGGCTGGGACTCATGCGTGCGGCGACGACGCATGTATGCATAAGTTGAGCACAAGGCCACACAGCAGTGCATTGCGATCCGTCAACTTCTTTCGGCGCTGGGGTCGTTCTCACACCTTCAAGTCTCACATGGAATCTTGGGCAGGAAACATTTCATTACGTCGTGATATACAATTCGTAAACGAGCACTGCGAATTCACACTACGAAATCACCGATAAAACATTGCTAAACCAGAACGAATGTCAACTAGTCAAGGAGATGGTGATGATACACTGAAGCGAGGTCGGCCGATACAGGATATCATGACTCTCGCCGATGTAGGTAATAATAATAATGCGGATAGATACCAAGGTAGGGTGGATATCTTGCTGGCGCTGCAATGGATCAGATGAGCCACCACAGCAGGACTACGTGGGCAGATGCACCCCGATGACCGACCGACGTTATCCACGCATTGAACCCGCTCACGAAGCCTCAAGCTCCATCTCGTCAGGGGTCGGTAACGGCAGTGGAATCGCCGCCGGGGTGAGTGCCATAGTAGGAGAAGGAGATTGGGCGGATGGGGGACCCAAGAGCCCAGCAACGTTAGCCTCGTAAGAGGGATGACGGTGGAATGGGTTGCGGGTCTGCATGCGGGAGACAGGTGACCCTAGCAAGCGAGGAGGGTGAGACGATTGCGTGAAAGCAAGCAACTTTAACGTACCTAGAGAACTGCCTAAAAACTTGAATGGGTATCCAACATTCTCGTTCTCTTTATCATCAGCACGATCACCAAGAGACAATCCGAGCCCCTCAGAAGGAAGGGAAGGACTTAGGCTACATGGCGTCTGACGACGGTATGCAAAGAAGGTGGTATTGTGATTACTGGGCCTCAAGACTGGGGAGGTTGGCTGGAAACGAATAGTACTGGGGTGCTGCAAGATGGAGAGGAACTCTTCGAGGGCTTCAGAGGGAGTGGACCTAGGTGCAGAGGGTGTTCAGCAACGCTACGCGGAAGGAAGGACACTGACGATGCGATACGATCTCCCGTCGAGGGATGTATAGAATCTTATCGAATTGGGAGTCAGCGGAAATGAGGATCGGGACACATACCGTGGAGAAGCACGAGGTGATAGACTCTCTTTGTCGGAGATCTCTGCAGGTCTGTAGTCCTGCTGATCGGAATGGTCCTCGACGAGTCTCAAGCGTTCGAAAGCATCCGTTGCTGCAGATAGAATGGCGGCTCGAGAGCGTGGGCGATGGGCGATGGGCGTATGAAAGGGAAAAGAAGCGGCACCGGCAGCCAAGCGCACGGGGCGAGGAGCGACGAGAACAAGATTGTCGTTGGAATTAAAATTCATGCGTAGAAATGGGCTATGTTTTTCGTGCGGAGGAGTGGTTCGGACCAAGATTGGTACAATAAGACGATCATCCGAGCCCCAGCCTCGCTCCAGCGGCCAGTATTTGGCGTTGTTTGGCCCGCCTGGGCCGGTCCGTACGTTGAATGGTGTGGGCCAATAGGAACTTGGAAGGTACGGGCGACAGGCAGAAGTCGCGCACATGCCACAAACACACGTGCTGTATAGTACTTATGGGGCTAAGTACTCCCTCGTAGTAGTGAGTACTAGAACTACTGCTTCCAGTCTATGTATTGTGCATTTGCTAAGTACGGGTCTACGACAGTACTGGTAGGTTGCTTGTCATCGTGGTAAGTAGGTGCGGGCCAGCGATAGTCGACAATATTCGCGGTTAGTACATATCAGCGCCCCAGCCTGTGGGGAAGAGAAGTGCCTGGGAGTCAGATTGTGCAGCCGGAAGAGAGGTTTTCCAGCGCCGCCCTTTCATACCACGTAAATGATTTGTCAATCCGTCCTGTGAATCAAGAACCTCAGAAGTCACACATCCCTTATATCCCTCCGCCTCCAACGAATACATGCCGCCTTCGCTCTTGTCACCATCCCTCCCCGGGCCCGACTCGACCACTCCCCATGGCCGTCGACTGCCATGCATCCTCCAGCAGCTCCTCTTCCCGCGAGGAGGCCAGTCGGCTATTCGACGACTACGATGCTCTGAATGATCACAGCGCCTTGGAGAATCAAAAGTCGTCAAAGTCTGACAAGCCGACCCCCCTCCCAACCGCCCAGCTTGCAACGTTGTGCACCGTTAGACTTGTAGATCCCATCGTATTCACTCAGATCTTCCCTTATGTGAATGAGATGATAGAACGTCTCCATCTCACTGACGACCCTACAAAGATTGGGTTCTACAGTGGTTTGGTGGTAAGTATTCCCTCTCACTGCGGCTGGACTGCACCAGCGCCCAACTCGGAAGGTCTCCAGGTTTGACGCTGGATTCTCGGTCTTTTTGTAGGAGAGCAGCTTCGCCGTTGCTCAAGTGGTGTCCATATATCAATGGGCTAGGTTGTCAGGTATGTCAACGAGTTTTAGCAGACATCAATCGTGCTCATGTAATTGAACTCCCATTACGAAGATGTCATCGGCCGGCGGCCCATCGTCCTTTGCGGAATTTTTGGCATCGGACTTGCTACCCTGTTCATGGGAGCGTCGTCTACATTGAGTGGTGTGCTCTTTGCTCGATCGCTGGGTGCGTCTCCTCCACAGCGATTCTTCCCTACCGCCTCACCGCCACCATACAGGGGGGCTATTCTCAGGAAACGTTGCGGTTATCCACTCTGTCCTTGGAGAGATCACCGACTCTACTAATCAAGCCATCGCGTTCCCGTTGTATGGTTTGTGCTGGCCCCTGGGGGCTATCATCGGGTAGGTGAACTGAAGCAATATCTCGCTGAACTGCATCATTCATCACGGCCGAATGTACTAGCCCTCTCATGGGTGGTCTCCTGTCGAACCCTGCCACTACGTTCCCCCGCTTGTTTGACACGCCGCTGTTCCGACGGTATCCATACCTTCTCCCCTGTGTGGCAGCTACCAGCATAGCATGGACAGGCTGCATCTATGGGTTCTTCTACCTAAAAGAGGTGCGCCAACATAGTCAACTGAATCTCCTGTTCGAAATTTATGGGTGCGGGTGATCCTGGTAGACCCTTCCGAGCAAGCGATCGAAGCAACAGAAGGAGCGTATCCAGATGTCCGAATGCCACGACGGGGCATTCGAGAAGCCTGCACGACCAGCAAGCGTCAGGCATCTACTAACCATCCCCCTCGTCCGTGCATTATGTATAAGTGGTGCGGGGCTTTCCTTTATGTGAGTGCAACCGTTAAGCCCAGTCTGCTCACCGTGACTGAAACATCGGGCATCCAGTGCAACGGCCTTTGATGTCACGTTTGGTATGTTTGGCAAGACCCGCTTGTCAGGCTACAGAGGACCGCTCAATATTGACCATTCATTTTAACAGTACTGTTCTGCTACACATCCATCCCGCAAGGAGGTCTTGCATTCAACGTAAGCGCTTTTTCCCTCGACATATCCCACCCACCTCTCAACTTCCTCATATCGAAAGACTACACAAATTGGGTATGCACTCTCCATCTCGGGCTGCCTTTCCATCTTCCTCCAGCTCTGCTGCATGCCGTTTCTCCTGCGACGCTTTGACCACGCCCGCATGTACAACTTCTGCATGGGCCTCTGGCCTTTCTGCTTCGTCCTCCTCCCCGGACTCAACATCCTCGCGCGGCTCGGCACCGTCGACGCTGCCGCGGGCGAGCTCCCGCCCGCCACACAGGCGTTCATCTGGCTCGGCATCACCACCATCCTGCTCATCTCCCGGTGTGCCGCGTTGGCGTATTCGTAAGTCTGCGCTGCGCTCGACTCTGTCATCCATCGATCCAGAATGCTCAATATATTTTCTCCGGCATCTGCAACAGGACGAGCATGATCCTCGTCAAAGAGAGCGCCCCCGACCCGGCCTCGCTCGGGGTTACCAACGGCGTCGCTCAGTTCGCGATGGTTAGCACGCATTTGTTCAGTCCTGTGTTTAAAGCACACACTGACCTGTCTCATCCTCCTGTCCACCAGTGCTTATCCCGCTCCTTCAGCCCAGCGTTCGCCAGCTCTCTCCTCGCATTCTCAATCGGCTACGATTTTGTCCTTTTGAGGTACCTCTGGGTGATCGTCATGACCGTCATCTGCTTTCTCGGCACCACACTGTCCCGCCGCATCGCAGAAGGTAGACGACCAGTCGCTCGGTAAGCGACGGACGACAAACCGGTGCTACTGTTCAGACATGCCCGTCTGCTAATCGTGCCATATATGAGAAGTTCTGATGGTGTGAAATTAGACAGTGCAGAGTGTTGTTTGTTGTGATTTTTGTTCGATGCTGCAATCTCCGCTCTCATACTCATAGCTCAGGTTCAGTACTCAGGCAGGAGGTTGTCTTGCCATGTAGGAAGAAGTCTAGTAGCAGTACGGCCAATTAGCATTCATGTAGAATACAACAACAACTCCAGTGGTGAGCGATACTAGAGCAAACGCGAGCGTATTCAACTCGTCAGGATACCGTTGCGACAGTCATCGAACTGTGATGCGCAGATCTAGAGCCTTGTGGTAGGGCCTGTCGGTTCTCCCAACGCGTACAAGGCGTCCAGTGGCTTTTTGAAATAAGCATACGCCTCCTTCCTGTATACAGAAGGAAGACAGGATCAGCGTTGCCCGGGAGCATATGCGCATGCATGCCCATGCGCATGCCAACAGCTTACACGCACCTCTTAATCTTCAAGGTCGGCGTCAGGCACCCGTTATCGGTGGTCAACGGCTCGATAGTCAGGTGAATCCTCTTGATCATCTCGAAGCTGTATAAGGCGAGACGTAAACAGATCCAGGGAGAGTCAGCCGGAGACCGGTACGGGAAGACGACGAAGCGACGTACCCCTTGAGATTCTGCGCACGCGCCTGCTTCTGCAACTCGGCCAAGAAGGCAGCGACGACCTGCGGGTCCTTCGTGGCTTCTTCGAGTGCCGCTGTGTCCACCGGAGCAACAGGCTTGCCTTTGGTACGGGAGACGAGGGACGCGAACTGAACGGGGTCAGGTACGGCGACTGCGATCAAGTAAGACTGGAGCGATTCGCCGTGGATGTAGACCTGCGCGACAAGGGGGCTGCCGCTGTAGACGTTTTCGATGTTCTCGAGTGCGACATACTCGCCCTGAGCGAGCTTCATGATGTTCTGAGATGAAAGTTCACGTGAGCGCACGACGAGGTGAGCTGTAGAAACGGCTGTCGTACCTTGACACGGTCTATGATCTTCAAGCGGAGGGCATCGTCCAGTTGACCGACATCACCAGTGTGTAGCCAACCTTCTTCGTCGACGGCCTCAGCAGTTTTCTCTGGGTCTGATGATCCATACATATGGTGGTGAACAGCTGATGTCTGACATGCAGAGGCTTTACGTACCCTTGTAGTAGCAATTGAAGCACTGCGTGCCGCGCATGCAGATCTCACCACGAGGGTACGGCTTGTCCTCCGCCGAGTAGCCCATGGATGGAACATCGATGAGTTTGAGTTCGCAGTTCGGGATAGGGGCGCCGACTGTGCCGCTCGACTTCGGATCGTAGGTCCACGCGCGGACGCAGCTACCGCAATTCTCGGTCATACCGTACCTAGAACGAACAAGGGCTCAGTACATATGGGGACCAGACTTCAACGAGTGGATACCGTACCCTGCATGACAAAAGTTGAGTCATCGTGGACGCGCAACGCAGGGGAAATGAACGTACCTTCGATGATCTCGGTGAGCAGGCCGATCTTCAAGAAGTCCATGACATTGGAGCTGATAGGTGCAGAGCCTGTGGTGAGCAGCCTCATCCTCCCACCCAGGACGTTGTGCAGCTGTGGTTCAGTGACAGAGGTGAGTACACGTCACACGACTGACAAATCTTTAGGACTTGCCTTCTTGAAGACCAACTTGTCCCAGAGTGCGTGCGTGAATTGCCCTTTGGTGTGCAAGTTATGCAGCTTCGTAGCTACAGCCTGGCGGAACAGCGCGCCCTTGATACCTGGAGCAGTGCCCGCTGCCATAGCCGACTGGTACACCCGATTCAGAACACGGGGTACCAAGGGAACAAAGTGAGGCTTCACGAGCGCGAAGTCCTCCAAGAGAGTCAACGGGTCACCCGTTGCGTAGCCTATACGTGCACCCGCAGCAATGGCAATGAATTCCATGACACGCTGCAAGGCGCGTCAGTCGAAGATGGAGGCAAGTACACTGTACGAACGACTGACCTCATAGATGTGAGCGAGCGGGAGGAAGGACATCATAGTCGTCTCACAGTCCATATCAAACTGATGCAGGTAGGCGTACACCGCCTGGGCCATTGCTCCCTGAGAGATGACGACGCCTGTGTATACCAGTAAGCTGGATGAACCAAGTTCAATCCAATTGCGTCTTACCCTTTGGCATTCCTGTTGTGCCCTTGAATACAAATTACTACATCACAACTTCGTGAGGTATGCTATGGTCCTTACCGAGGTGTAACAAATGGTAGCAATCGTGTCCGACTTTGGAGTGATGACGTCGGTGAGGTTTGCGCGACCATAATCCTCTACTATGATTAAACGTCAATTTGGATTGTTCACAGCAATCCACAGCTGCACGCACACTCGGACATCTCCTTGACCTCAACATTGAGCGACTCGCCCCAGGCTACCAGGGCCGCCTTGGTCTGGGCGGGGAGGGGCTCCATCGCAACCACCATCTTGATGACCGGGCATTTCGGAGCGAGCTTCAGAAGAGATGAGATATGCATCGGGGATGCGAAGATAATTGAGAGCTCGGAGTGGTTGATACTATACACCTGAGTGAGTATCCTTGCGACAAATATAGTGATTAGTCTTTGTACTCACATGAACTCTGTCATGAGACACACCAACGTCATTCTCCGCTATTCATCACATGTTGTTGACTACGCACCTGCAGACTCCTTCCCCAAAGTATCGTATAGACTGACGCTGACTTTGGAGTAAGCTTGCAGCGAGAGGTCGATCAACTGCCAGCCTGCAACACGCAACATTACCGTCCAGACCTGCGTCAGCATGCGCTCCATCCACCCAAAACGGCGATGCAAAGCACGTACTTGGACAATTCTTGCTCCAGATGCCGACTGCGGGTAGGTCTCCGCCGCAAAGCTTGCCGTCCTGGAAGAGCTTGTGGATGGCGCTCCCGAGCGCGCGACGCCGCGCATCGACCTCTGTCCACGACTGCCAGACGTGGTAGTTGGCGTATTTGAGCGGCTCTGTCGAGATGATAGGCCGGTGGCCGAGGAAAGGGCTGCCATTGGCCCGCCGGTACCCCTCGTCGTATATTTGAAGCAGGTTCGTGAACGCGTTTGGAGTGTCGAGTGTCACGAAGGGGTACGCCGCTGCGGCAAAATGGAGGGCGCATCAACATGTGTTGCCAAGAATATAAGCAGGAGGCGTGGGATGCCATAGAACGTAGTATGCAATACTGCTTCAAGTTCGTGTGGCGGCAGTGCTGTGACGTATGTGAATCCAAAGAACACTCACATCCTCGATAATGCGCTGATTGATAAGTGTAGGGGATCGATATTGACCAATGGTCAGCGCCCGGCATATGAAACGTTCCGAAGGGTGTACAAACCTGTCTGTCCTGGACGTTTCGTACCAGGAACCTCGATACACTGTTTGTCGTAGTTTGAACCTGGCGGAAGGGGTACCGGGAGATGCGCGAATTGGGAAGTCGAGGGTGTCATCGTTGTCACTATCGGCAGAAGGCGTGAGGGGAGGAAAGAACGTGAGTAACAAGTAGGGTAGGATCAAGGCAGCATGACAAGCGGGATACTTGCCACCTTCCACTATCGGTGAATTGAGGGCAAGTACTGGGTTTGAGATCTGAACGCTTACCAGAACGAGGGGAATTACCACGCCAGGGAGGTTATAGCAGATATGTCGTCAAGAGACGTGGTGGATGGTGCTAAGCGTAACCCGCGGCTATATTGTCCGGTTCATCCTCCAGCGTCCTGTTCATGGGAAAGTAAATACTATATAGGGCTGCTCAATTCTCGTGGACACTGGACGCGTTGGAAGGCAATTAATGTGAGTGATGGATGTAAGCGAGAATAGCCGAGTGAGGTTTGTTCTCCATAACCCGTGTAACTCCCTACTACTAGTAGCATACATACTAGTACTATTGGTTTATCGTCTCTTCCTCCTGTGGCCCAGACTCGGAGTCTGCAAGATCGTCGTCATCTATTATGAAATATGTACATTCCCATATTTTTCTACATGCCTCGTACTAGGTACTGGCTCTGGTCTGCATAGTCATGGGCGTGAGGGAAGTGTCAGAGGAGAATGTCCGAATTGTTCTATGCAAGTTGTACTTGATGCCACTTCCGAGCTCACTAGTAGCTTGAAGCCTGCTCACGAGTCAACGTTGACCATAAGGAGATCTATTAAAGACCTAAGCTTCAGACTTCGATTGGATACTTGTTAATGCCCTAGAGGCTAGAATATGTGTTACCTCTCCCTTTCGGCTACTCTCGCTTGTACCCATCACTCCCATCGATTCTTCCAACGCGTCCACGAGAATTGAGCAGCCCTTATGAGTCCTCACGGTTTCACGGCTCTCCCGAATTTGGAAAGTTCAGACAACAAACCTACCACTCTTCGCGATTGTTGCCTGAGACTTTTCGGAACGAGTCAGCAACTTGTCGGGAGTCCATAGACTCGCCAGCCAGTCCGGTCACAACTTCTGATCGCGCCTTCCAATTAGGGGGACAGGAGAAGATGCGAGCTATTTCGGTACCCTCAACCTTGACGCTCGTACCGAAACGGATGGGGATGAGCCTAGGGAGTCCAGATAAATCTGCCAGCTCACCGCACGTGTGAGGGACACGGTTTCTGCCAATATTTGTGTTCGACCGGAGTACTTACATACACCTGCTGCAAACTGTCAAACGGGCGCTCATATGAAACATCGTCATAATCTTTACCATGCACTGTATCACTACTGCAGTCTATATGAAGAACCTATCTCCGCTTGCCCCTCATCTCATTCGAAGCGTTTGGCGCGGTGTGTTGAGTTCAGGATGTAATGGTGAGCACAATTGTTACATATACGAAACCTTGACATGCAGCCCATCAACCATGTATCGATACAGCTCACTGAATACATATCATGAAACAACATTATGTTCAGGTTCGATAACGTATCAAGAGTGTCGTAGCAGTCGGAGCAACAGAATATCAGCACTGAGGTGGAATGCCGAGTACAGCGAGCAGAGCAGACAGGAATACGATCAGGGCGCGCTCAAAACAATCTACGCAGCACGGATGAGCTAAACACGACGGATGAAACTCTGGAGTCTGGACAGCCTACCTTCATGAACTGCTCATAGTTCATCTGCACCCATCCATCGCGGTCTGTGTCGACGCTGGAATATCTGGTCAGTCCTTGGTTCGGATTTGGAGGGGACCAAGAGAGAGCCATACCGCTGGAATGATTCTGTGAGCGTCTTGACAGCGACACAGGCCCGTACGAAGCGGTCGAAGGTGATACCAGGAGGGGGTCCGTACCGGTCAGAAGGACCAGAAGCTACTTGCACTTGAGCACGGGCTCCAGGGGCCATTCTACACTGGACCTAGCAACTCACCATACTTGTGCTCCAGCAGCGACAGAAGCGTGGGCGACAGATTGTAGCCAAAGTTGCGCAGGGCCTCAGACAGCTCGGCTCCGTCTATCGACCCCGACTGATCTCGGTCAAAATGCCTGAAGACGTTCTGCCAGTCTTGTATGTACTTCCATAGGCCCGCAAACTCTAGAGCGGATGCGTCAGCACGGTTCATGCGAGTCATGTTCATTACGGATGGCAGGCTATGGACTTGCCATTGAATCCGATCGTTCCACTACGGTCCGTATCCTAAGAGACGTTGAATATCAAGGTCTCGAAGATAACTAAGGGCACTCACGAAGATAGACATCAGCATCTTGACCGTATCGAGGTCGAACCCTACGGATCAGGGAGTGTGAATGTTGGGATACGTATTCATCTCGGGAACACGAGGTAGGCATCGCTTGAGTCGCATCTGAGATGTGCGGAGCCCCACCTCACGGACCGCGAAGAAAACTCAGAGAAACTTACTCGTCCAGTTCCCTGCCATTTGCAACCCAGCGATGATCGATTAGCCATGACCATGAAGAGATTGACGCGCCCACTTGAAGAGCCATCGGAACGCACCA